>LPNX010780283.1:751009-804859 GCA_001517045.1 Pseudotsuga menziesii
AGTTATTCTAGAGTTGAGATCTTAATATTTCTCATTGATTGAGGGATCTTCTTTGGAATATGAGAGCTTGATCTTCAGAGACGAGCTTCTTCTTTTTCCCAAAGTCGGCTGAAAGTAATCACTTCCTTCTGGAACACATTTATTAAATGAATGAATTTCATGATCCTAGGAGGCCATCCAAGGTGGCCATCACCACTTCTGCATTCTTCACTTCTTCTTTCCCCGCTTGAAGTTGTTCTTTGATTTGAGAGATCCTTATGACTGCATGTTCTCTGCATTCTGGATCTTCACATTCTTCAGCTGGTTTCTTAAGGTCATAATCTGATCTATGATCTTCCCTTCAAATAGCTTGGTCAAGGAATCAAACCTCATCGATGTATTTAGGGAAGACACTTGTAGTACAAGTTGATTCGAAACTGAATCATCAATGATCTTCTGGGATTTGACGAAGTTCTTCTTGAGAAAGGCTTCTAGCCTCATCTCCCTCTGAAACTGGATCCTCTATGCTCATGTAGGTGTCCAATCCATTTTCTTCAGAGAGATCATATACTTCTAGGCTTGGAAATTTTCAACTTCACCAAGCTTATCATCAAGCTGATGTCATAGATCACTTTGAAAAGGGAACCTCAAATGAACATAGCAAAGGATTAGATCTTACCGATTTGAGGTGACGTCTTGGTTCGGGAGCTGGCTGATCTAGGGTTTGTAACAGAAACCATAATTTTAAAACTTGGAATATTTCAAATCTGATTGGATAGACAGATAGATCTCTTCAAATGGAGCTTTCCAATGTACTCCATTTCTGAAAACAGGGGAGGGAAGCTCCTGGAACAGGAAGCCCTAATTTTCCAATTTCTTCTACAGAAATTCCTGTTACGGTTTCTGTGATATCTCCGCAATTTCTTATCCTC
Organism: Pseudotsuga menziesii; assembly: GCA_001517045.1. Classification (NCBI taxonomy): domain Eukaryota; kingdom Viridiplantae; phylum Streptophyta; class Pinopsida; order Pinales; family Pinaceae; genus Pseudotsuga; species Pseudotsuga menziesii. The sequence goes on from LPNX010780283.1 coordinate 751,921, forward strand.
TATGTCTGAAATTTTGTATTGAGGTAACCTCGCATGTCCCTGATCCACCACCATAGGTTTCATCAGAATTGGTTTCACCATTTGGGATTTATGATCATTTTCCCAAGGTGACCTGTTACAGGACTGTTCAGAATAGAGAAGTTGTACGGCATGCCATGTGTCACTGGTTCATCTTCTGAGTCTGATATTCGGACCACCGAAATTAAATTCCGTGAAATTTCTGTAACATCTTTCGGAATTCAATTTGGACCTCTGTAGCCCAAGATATTGCAATTCTCCCCAGGTGTCCTGTTTAGGGATGAATTCTGGAAGAGGATGGAACCCTAACTGGGAGAGAACATATCTCCTGGAATACAGAAAATATGAGGATGAATTTTGGATACAGTTTTCATCAAGATTTTATCTTCGGCCCCTGCAATTTTCATCTCTTGATCCTTCGCCAATATCTAAATATAGCGAATGTGTCAAAACATAGCAGTTTTAGTATTTAGGGTTTTTCTAGCTCGGGGTCAAACTAGGGTTTGACTTTCCCGAAGATTCACCCAACCAAAAAACTTGATATAGGTCTCTAAACTTCGGTTTTGATGAGGATAAAAATCCTATGCTGGTCTCACTCAAAAATTCCTCTTCTGTAGAAATCCCTAATTTCCACATCGAAAATTGAAAATGCTCGGAATCGAATTCCGCTTCGACAGAACGATGCACCCTTCAAAGGAGAGTCAGCCTAGCCTTCTTTTGTTGATTGATTGTGGAGAGAGAACAAAAAAATAAGAATCCATAGCTTCTGTAACTTATGAAAGCTGCCCTATTCAGGTTAGCTCTGATACCATGTTAAATTCTCATATGCTTAACTAAGACATAAGTATATCATTTCATTTTTCATAATAAAAGCATATAAAGCAGGATCACTGAAAGAAACAGTATCACAAGAACAACACAGATTTATCCTGGGAAAACCCTAAAGGGAAAAACCTATCAAAATCTTCCTCAATATAGATGCCCCAAAAGGGAAAAAGGTAAAACCAACAAGGACATCAAAAACCTGATTCTCCTCCTTCTCCAGCAACTCCTCTCCTCCACAAGTGCGCTATTCCAAGTGAGTGTGTGTGTCACAAATGAGGAGCACTACACCTCTATTTATATTCATCCGATTACTTAAAGTTTACTTAATCAACATGTCGGCTTAATTTAACTCATGTAGGCTCGAGTTACACATGTAGGCTCAAGTAACCACATTGGGGTGCTAATGACCCACCTTTACAAATAGAGGGGACTACCTCATGACACTTATTAGTTCTTCCGATTAGGAGCATCAGGGCACAATGTAATACAAGTGGTTCTCCCGGTTGGACCATCGAGGACCACAAAAGATACATAAATAATATTCTTCAAAGTTACAATATTTCAACAGGCACTGCTCCTAGTCATGGATCGTCTATTTATGTGTCGCCCACCATCGATCCAAAGTATCCTTTAGTGCTATATCAAGAGCCAGTATCCTTTGCAGTTCAAACACCTTCTCTTCAAATTCTTGAAAGAACTCAGATAGTCTTGGCAGTCCTTCATAAATGGGAAACTCAACAGTCTCATTCGCAACATGTCGAAGAGACTGTGTAATCAACCTACACTTTCTGAATGATACCTCATGCAACCGATTCTGCCAATTCTCTAGGACATCGTCAAAGTCGTAGGATGTGGAAATTGCATTGTACCATCCAAGTTTTCCATTGATAGTGGGATGGATATAGTCCTTAGAGATGTTATAAGCATGATCCCAACTTCTCCCGACTTCATCCTTTACTGGTTCGATATATCATCGTCCTTCCTAAGGGTCCATAGGAGCAATGACCCTAGCATCCTGGTTTTCAAATATCATAACACATTTCTTGAAGTTGATAACTTCCATGCTAGCATTAGCCCATCCAATTCCTAGCAACACGGGATAGGAACCACCATATCCTACAACTTCTATCACATCAAATTCAACATGTTTTTTCATATCTTCAATGTCGACAACCAATTTTGAAACACAACCAATGGGTTGAACCTTCACCTGGTTTGATAAACGCAGCTGTATCGGTGACCATCCCAATGTTGGATTTTCCATCAATAGCCAGGTTTTCTTTGTCAAAATATTTACATCCGATCCAAGGTCCAAAATGACCGATTCAACCTCATAATCTCCAACCTGGACATTCATCCTCATCTCCTTGCCAGTCTTCCTTTTTTGCAAGTAATTCATAGCGGAATCCTTCACTGTCTTATCCAAGATGTGAAATAATTCCTCGAGCTTAACAAGGGCATCTGAGTCCCTTTCCAGTGATAGAAAATTCTCAAATAACTTGTACAGGGTACCATACTACTGCGATGGTCCTGCCTCTGCAAATGGATCGAAAGTAAATGGCATATCAACAATTGGTAACTTACCCAGATTTCTCCTGATTTCATTCTTTGCGTCAAAGAAGGTATCTTTCTCTGTCACAATATCAAATGCAACCTTCTTCTTACTAGCAAGATGAACTTGTAGCCATGGTCCATCATCTCTAGTTGACACACCAATGCGAGTGACAATCCCAACGTCGACATCCTTCATCCACGGTTCGGCTTGAATAGTGGCAATTGTCGATCCCTGGTTCAAAAGTGGGTTCTAATTCAATGGTTGATTCAATCAGTTGGTTTTGTGTCTAAGGTGGGTTCTGAGTTTGAGTTTGCGATGGGACTTGGTTCTGCATTATCAGCTAGTTTTGTACTTGGAATGCAGGCCGATTCTGATTCTACGCATTCTGTAACTGAGGAATTCATCCTGCTTGCCTTTTTGCAATCAACTGAGGGAAACTATCAACATTATGATTGTTTCTTACATAGTATGTGCACTACACATGAGGGAACTCCCTCTGGTAGTGGCCAAATACCCCACAGGTGTAGCACTGGACTAATTCACGACCTTGTCCTCCTCCACAACCAAATCCTCCTCCTTGGCCTTTGAACCCCCCATGGAATCCTCCTCGGACTCCTTGTTGAAACTGTGGTTGGTCCATTTGTTGCTGCGGTGGGTTAGATTGCTGCTAGACATATTGTGTGGGTTGAACATATTGTGTCTGATTATATTGCGGTCGTGGTGCCTGGTTATACTGTGGTTGTACCATCATCTGCGGTTGTGATGTGAATTGCGACTACACTATAAACTGTTGTTGTGGTTGCGCAGGGACAAACTGCAATGGAGGCGGTGGTGTATATGTTACTTGTGCTACTAGTTGTACTACTTACGGTTGTGCTTGCGTTGTCCAGGGGTCCTCTCCTTTCACAAAATAGGAATCATACATCCTTTCCTAGAGCAAATCATAAGCACGGCAGTTTTTTTCGTCATGTCCAACTGAGCGAAAAAATGTACAGTACAAACTTTCTGCTTTGGTGACCATCTTTTGCATGTAATCACAGTTCTCGTGTCGATTCCCATATACCTAGCAGATGCGACACCATGGTGCACCAGCACCACTCAATGGGTTAGGGGCTCCTGACAGCAAATCATTTTGAAAGATCGAGCAGGTATCCTTGGTATGTCCGATTGCATGGAAATGGGTGCACCACATATCATTGCGATCTTCCTCATCCTTTTTTATGTCTTGCAATTGCAGCGTCAAATTGGCCAACTGCACTTGAATCTGATTCATTCCAACAGCGGTTTCCCCTACTAGAAATGCCTCCAATTTCATCGCGGTCTTTAGAACCTCGCTCTACATCACAATCTTTTGCTGCATTAATGGTTGTCGGATATGTGGGACAAGTGCTACAATAAACCATTCTTTATGCTGAACATTACTCATCTAAAAACTAACCCGAGCCATCAATGTCTTAAATGGCTGATCGAAATCCCAATTTTTTTCACTGGGGAATTGTTTGATCTCTTTCAATTTAGTAATGTAATGAGCTTCGGACTTCAACTTCTTAAATTCCTCAAATAGCCCTGTTTTGATCACCTCCAATGTTTTTGCAGTACCTCCCTGAGGCACCCGTGTGAATCTCACAAACCATTATAATGCGTGGCCCCTCAGAGTAGTGGCTAGCTGACTTTTCTTGACATCATCATCGATAGTTTGTCGAGTAGTCTAGATTGCTTAACATAAGAACCAGTACTGCTCTGGATCGTTAGTGCCATTTCCATTAAATATCGGTAACTTCATTTCATCTCTTTCCATTTTGGATCTTATTCCTCCTGTTGGTGCTCTATTATTGTGCTATTACTAAACTAATTCTGACACGTCAGGAAAGTTGACGTAGAATGCGCGTTCCTTCCTTGTGGCGGAGTAGTGCGCAAAGGAGTAGACACATTACTGTTGGGGTTCGATCCTGTCGTTCTTCCAGGTGTATCCTAGGCATGTATGTCCTCGTTGTCACAAAAAGGTCACTTCGTCTTGTGTGGTTGTTCTTCACGGTATCGCACTTCAACTTCAACAGGACCTTCTCCCGTCCTCTGCCTCTTTTCTAGAAACCTTTCTCCTCCCCTCATACAACCACTTGATTCTTCAACGAACTTTACATTCTCACTAGAAATCATGCCCATCTACCCCTTACTTCCTTATGCATTTTCCCCCTTTTTGTCGCAGTGCCTACATCCCCCACACACCAGATTCCACTACTCTTGGTCCATCTTTAGGATACCCTTTTCACAGACTAGTTACTTAATTGACAGTTGTAGCGATAATAAGAATCTTCCTCGTAGTCCACTGAAAAACTCCCTTTCTACTTCAGTAAAAGATTTATTAGTATCAATGGTAAACTCAGTGATGTATCCTTCTAGGATACTATCCAACCATACCTCGACTGCCCATGATGCCTTGTTGGTTTCTTGCAGTGCCTGGATCAATTCTAGGGTCCAGGATGTCGGCTCTCCTCCTTGAAAGTTTGTCTTCCACTTTGCAATTTTTTCCAACCATTTATGCAAAATAAAAGGGAATTCACAAAAGAACCATTCATGAGAGCCATCATGGATATATATATCCAACCAATGGCCCATCAACAACTTAGGATTCTAGTTTTTAGCTTCAGCAAACTCCCACAACTTCAGATCAAACCATTCCTCGATCTCTAATTGAGTCGGATGCCAGAACATATCCCATTTGTTGGCGAAGCCCACCAACAAAGCTTTGTCGACAGGGGTTCCCACTCTGTCGATTCCCTGCAGTGTAATATCCCTGAGCACTAGCCCAGACAGGTTTTACCCTACCCAAAAACGTTTGTGAAGCAGATGAGGTCTCACCCAAGGCGTTCAAGGAAGAGCTGTCAGAACCGAGTTTCTGACAGTGGGAGAGGAGGACATGGGGATCCGACGGAGGGACACCATAACTTATGTGATCATCGGCCCCTGCAATTTTCATCTCCTGATCCTTCGCCAATATCTAAATATAGCGAATGTGCCAAAACATAGCAGTTTTAGTATTTAGGGTTTTTCTAGCTCAGGGTCAAACTAGGGTTTGACTTTCCCGAAGATTCACCCAACCAAAAAACTTGATCTAGGTCTCTAAACTTCGGTTTTGATGAGGAGAACAATCCTATGCTGGTCTCACTCAAAAATTCCTCTTCTGTAGAAATCCCTAATTTCCACATCGAAAATTGAAAATGCTCGGAATCGAATTCCGCTTCGACAGAACGATGCACCCTTCAAAGGAGAGTCAGCCTAGCCTTGTTTTGTTGATTGATTGTGGAGAGAGAACCAAAAAATAAGAATCCATAGCTTCTGTAACTTATGAAAGCTGCCCTATTCAGGTTAGCTCTAATACCATGTTAAATTTTCATATGCTTAGCTAAGACATCAGTATATCATTTCATTTTTCATAATAAAAGCATATAAAACAGGATCACTGAAAGAAATAGCATCACAAAAACAACACAGATTTATCCTAGGAAAACCCTAAAGGGAAAAACCTATCAAAATCTTCCTCAATATATATTCCCCAAAAGGGAAAAAGGTAAAACCAACAAGGAGATCAAAAACCTGATTCTCCTCCTTCTCCAGCAACTCCTCTCCTCCACAAGTGCGCTATTCCAAGTGAGTGTGTGTGTCACAAATGAGGAGCACTACACCTCTATTTATATTCATCCGATTACTTAAAGTTTACTTAATCAACATGTCGGCTTAATTTAACTCATGTAGGCTCGAGTTACACATGTAGGCTCAAGTAACCACACTGGGGTGCTAATGACCCACCTTTACAAATAGAGGGGACTACCTCATGACACTTATTAGTTCTTCCGATTAGGAGCATCAGGGTACAATGTAATACAAGTGGTTCTCCCGGTTGGACCATCGGGGACCACAAAAGATACATAAAGAATATTCTTCAAAGTTACAATATTTCAACAGGCACTGCTCCTAGTCATGGATCGTCTATTTATGTGTCGCCCACCATCAAGCCAAAGTATCCTTTAGTGCTATATCAAGAGCCAGTATCCTTTGCGGTTCAAACACCTTCTCTTCAAATTCTTGAAAGAACTCAGATAGTCTTGGCAGTCCTTCATAAATGGGCAACTCAACAGTCTCAGTCGCAACATGTCGAAGAGACTGTGTAATCAACCTACACTTTCTAAATGATACCTCATGCAACCGATTCTGCCAATTCTCTAGGACATCGTCAAAGTCGTAGGATGTGGAAATTGCATTGTGCCATCCAAGTTTTCCAATGATAGTGGGATGGATATAGTCCTTAGAGATGTTATAAGCATGATCCCAACTTCTCCCGACTTCATCCTTTACTGGTTCGATATATCATCGTCCTTCCTAAGGGTCCATAGGAGCAATGACCCTAGCATCCTGGTTTTCAAATATCATAACACATTTCTTGAAGTTGATAACTTCCATGCTAGCATTAGCCCATCCAATTCCTAGCAACACGGGATAGGAACCACCATATCCTACAACTTCTATCACATCAAATTCAACATGTTTTTTCATATCTTCAATGTCGACAACCAATTTTGAAACACGACCAATGGGTTGAACCTTCACCTGGTTTGATAAACGCAGTTGTATCGGTGACCATCCCAATGTTGGATTTTCCATCAATAGCCAGGTTTTCTTTGTCAAAATATTTACATCTGATCCAAGGTCCAAAATGACCGATTCAACCTCATAATCTCCAACCTGGACATTCATCCTCATCTCCTTGCCAGTCTTCCTTTTTTACAAGTAATTCATAGCGGAATCCTTCATTGTCTTATCCAAGATGTGAAATAATTCCTCGAGCTTGACAAGGGCATCTGAGTCCCTTTCCAGTGATAGAAAATTCTCAAATAACTTGTACAGGGTACCATACTACTGCGATGGTCCTGCCTCTGCAGATGGATCGAAAGTAAATGGCATATCAACAATCGGTAACTTACCCAGATTTCTCCTGATTTCATTCTTTGCGTCAAAGAAGGTATCTTTCTCTGTCACAATATCAAATGCAACCTTCTTCTTACTAGCAAGATGAACTTGTAGCCATGGTCCATCATCTCTAGTTGACACACCAATGCGAGTGACAATCCCAACGTCGACATCCTTCATCCACGGTTCGGCTTGAATAGTGGCAACTGTCGATCCCTGGTTCAAAAGTGGGTTCTAATTCAATGGTTGATTCAATCAGTTGGTTTTGTGTCTAAGGTGGGTTCTGAGTTTGAGTTTGCGATGGGACTTGGTTCTGCATTATCAGCTAGTTCTGTACTTGGAATGCGGGCCGATTCTGATTCTACGCATTCTGTAACTGAGGAATTCATCCTGCTTGCCTTTTTGCAATCAACTGAGGGAAACTATCAACATTATGATTGTTGCCTACATAGTATGTGCACTACACATGAGGGAACTCCCTCTGGTAGTGGCCAAATACCCCACAGGTGTAGCACTGGACTGATTCACGACCTTGTCCTCCTCCACAACCAAATCCTCCTCCTTGGCCTCTGAACCCCCCATGGAATCCTCCTCGGACTCCTTGTTGAAACTGTGGTTGGGCCATTTGTTTCTGTGGTGGGTTAGATTGCTGCTAGACATATTGTGTGGGTTGAACATATTGTGTCTGATTATATTGCGGTCGTGGTGCCTGGTTATACTGTGGTTGTACCATCATCTGCGGTTGTGATGTGAATTGCGACTACACTATAAACTGTTGTTGTGGTTGCGCAGGGACAAACTGCAATGGAGGCGGTGGTGTATATGTTACTTGTGCTACTAGTTGTACTACTTACGGTTGTGCTTGCGCTGTCCAGGGGTCCTCTCCTTTCACAAAATAGGAATCATACATCCTTTCCTGGAGCAAATCATAAGCACGGCAGTTTTTTTCGTCATGTCCAACTGAGCGACAAAATGTACAGTACAAACTTTCTGCTTTGGTGACCATCTTTTGCATGTAATCATAGTTCTCGTGTCGATTCCCATATACCTAGCAGATGCGACACCATGGTGCACCAGCACCACTCAATGGGTTAGGGGCTCCTGACAGCAAATAATTCTGAAAGATCGAGCAGGTATCCTTGGTATGTCCGATTGCATGGAAATGGGTGCACCACATATCATTGCGATATTCCTCATCCTTTTTTATGTCTTGCAATTGCAGTGTCAAATTGGCCAACTGCACTTGAATCTGATTCATTCCAACAGCGGTTTCCCCTACTAGAAATGCCTCCAATTTCATCGCGGTCTTTAGAACCTCGCTCTACATCACAATCTTTTGCTGCATTAATGGTTGTCGGATATGTGGGACAAGTGCTACAATAAACCATTCTTTATTGCTAAACATCACTCATCTAAAAACTAACCCGAGCCATCAATGTCTTAAATGGCTGATCGAAATCCCAATTTTTTTCACTGGGGAATTGTTTGATCTCTTTCAATTTAGTAATGTAATGATCTTTGGACTTCAACTTCTTAAATTCCTCAAATAGCCCTGTTCTGATCTCATCCGTTGTTTTTGCAGTACCTCCCTGAGGCACCCGTGTGAATCTCACAAACCATTATAATGCGTGGCCCCTCAGAGTAGTGGCTAGCTGACTTTTCTTGACATCATCATCGATAGTTTGTCGAGTAGTCTAGATTGCTTAACATAAGAACCAGTACTGCTCTGGATCGTTAGTGCCATTTCCATTAAATATCGGTAACTTCATTTCATCTCTTGCCATTTTGGATCTTATTCCTCCTGTTGGTGCTCTATTATTGTGCTATTACTAAACTAATTCTGACACGTCAGGCAAGTTGACGTAGAATGCGCGTTCCTTCCTTGTGGCGGAGTAGTGCGCAAAGGAGTAGACACGTTACTGTTGGGGTTCGATCCTGTCGTTCTTCCAGGTGTATCCTAGGCATGTATGTCCTCGTTGTCACAAAAAGGTCACTTCGTCTTGTGTGGTTGTTATTCACGGTATCGGACTTCAACTTCAACAGGACCTTCTCCCGTCCTCTGCCTCTTTTCTAGAAACCTTTCTCCTCCCCTCATACAACCACTTGATTCTTCAACGAACTTTACATTCTCACTAGAAATCATGCCCATCTACCCCTTACTTCCTTATGCATTTTCCCCCTTTTTGTCGCAGTGCCTACATCCCCCACACACCAGATTCCACTACTCTTGGTCCATCTTTAGGATACCCTTTTCACAGACTAGTTGCTTAATTGACATTTGTAGCGATAATAAGAATCTTCCTCGTAGTCCACTGAAAAGCTCCCTTTCTACTTCACTAAAATATTTATTAGTATCAATGGTAAACTCAGTGATGTATCCTTATAGGATACTATCCAACCATACCTTGGCTGCCCATGATGCCTTGTTGGTTTCTTGCAGTGCCTGGATCAATTCTAGGGTCCAGGATGTCAGCTCTCCTACTTGAAAGTTTGTCTTCCACTTTGCAAATTTTTCCAACCATTTATGCAAAATAAAAGGGAATTCAGAAAAGAACCATTCATGAGAGCCATCATGGATATATATATCCAACCAATGGCCCATCAACAACTTAGGATTCTAGTTTTTAGCTTCAGCAAACTCCCACAGCTTCAGATCAAACCATTCCTCGATCTCTGATTGAGTCGGATGCCAGAACATATCCCATTTGTTGGCGAAGCCCACCAACAAAGCTTCGTCGACAGGGTTTCCCACTCTGTCGATTCCCTGCAGTGTAATATCCCTGAGCACTAGCCCAGACAGGTTTTACCCTACCCAGAAACGTTTGCGAAGCAGATGAGGTCTCACCCAAGGCGTTCAAGGAAGAGCTGTCAGAACTGAGTTTCTGAAAGTGGGAGAGGAGGACATGGGGATCCGACGGAGGGACACCATAACTTATGTGATCATCATACAGTATCAAAGGAGGGCCATGATGCCTACTTGGCCCTCCTACGGGAAAAGTCTTGTCAAAGGAGGGCCATGATGAGTCCCACATCGACGATACGAAACTCAGAACATAGTTATGGAATGATGTGAATGTAGTAACCATAAGACTGGCTCAAAAATACTGACACAAAAGACTGTGTATACTGCAGAGGTAAAACTTATTCAAATCCCCTTTGAACATCGGGTGGCACGATAAAAAGACTTGGCAGCATGACTGAACGGGACAAACACACAGTGTGACAGTGGGCAATGCATTCTTTTGAAAGAATCAAAGGAGTGACATGACTCATGAAAGTGGATCGTCACAGAGATCAGCTGAATACCCAATTGACTCACATGATGTTGAGACAAGTGCCATGTTCAAAGGTAACGACAAATAACTACCATTATTTGCAAAATGATTCCCTTCCCTTTTCCCCCATCATGTTTGATGAGTGGAGGAGGGGTTCGTTCCCAAAATAGGCCTCTCAATGTTTAATTTAACGAGTCCACTGAAAAAAAACTCGGTATCGTTCATATTTAGAGAGTCTGAGCAAATACGAAAGAAGACTCCACAGGGGTCCTTTTTCATATGATTTATTCCCTAAGGCCCGAAAAATTATAAAATCATACCTTAGGGAACTCTTCTAGTCATGATTGGCTGGAGTGTTCCTTTTTTGTAAATAGTCCTATCTGAACCGAAAAAGAGATAACCTACCGTCAGATGGACGACTCCTCAAATACTTTAAAGAGCGTGAAGAAGACAAGATCGCTCGACGATCTTTTCGTATTTAGCGATCCTGAAAAGAGTTTAAAGAGAACTCCATGAGGTTTCCTTACACAATGTCACTTTTTACGAGCCTAGAATGAATCAGAAACGGACTCGACGATCTTTTCGTGTTTAAGGAGCCTGAAAAGGAGGTGAAAAGAAGACTGCAATTTTTTACAAGCCTGGAAAGAAATTGAAATGGACTCGGAAATTTGATACTGGGTTTAAAGAGCGTGACCAAAGTGTCATAATAAATGCTCATCAACCTTTTCCATTTTATGAAAGTGCAAAAAATCCATAAAAAACTTCCAAAGCTTCTTTCTATAGTTCTCTTATCCTGCAATCGACTCATAAACAAGTGTTAAATGCATTTATAACTAGCATTAAGGGATTATGACGGATAAATCTCGACTAAAATATGATTTTACATCAAAACTATAGTATATTAGACCCAAAAATGCCTATATAAGTCATGTAAATAGTAAAAAATCAAATCATTTCACTATTTACCCATAGCGGAGAGCATTTGGAGCACATTCTTAGCAAGATCTTCAACAACTGATACCGGGAGTTCCCACCGTCCGTTTTGAGCACCGTTAGTTGTAGGTAACAACTAAAACCCTACTCTTTCATTTTATAGCATTTATTTTGAGTTTTGATGGGGTTTTGGGCTCATATGGCAAGTCCTAAAACCTTAAAAGTAGGCACCGCACATACCCCTTGCGGGATATGCGGTACCTCCCAAGAACCGCACCTATAACATAGTTGACAGGAGGTGCCACCACCTTTCTCCAACTGTGCATAGGAGGTGCCAGCCGTGGAGATTTTAAAATAATAGAATGAGCAATAATAAGTCATTCTTTTGATTTTTAATGATTAGAGATTATTCTAATGCATGCTATGATTGTTTTTGGCAGGTCTTGGTTACTCAAAACATGCTCATATGGAAAGAAAGACAACATGATATTAATGATGCTTTTGCTGAGAGAAAGACGGGTTGTATTGCTGCATTATGGGACTGTGGGATCCTGAAGTCCTTTCGGACCCCAAGCATGGTGTCACATGAGTGGTTACTAGAGCACATATTGTGGATGTGGAATCCGAAACAATAGTACTTTGAGGTGGGGGGCCATATTCTTACAGTGGAAGTAGAAGAAATCTACTTCTTGACTGGTCTCTCAATATGGGGTGCCCCCATCTCACTGATAGGTTCTTGTGGAGGGGATATTACCACTCGAGAGCTTATAGATCATCACTGTGTTCCAAGGATGAGAACATCGGGGAAGAAAATCCCAATCAGAGTAGTAACGGATGGGCCCCTACAGACCGTCCTATTTACTATGCAGAGGGTGGCCGAGAGTTAGGGTGTGCAACAAGCTTCTAGGGCACACATGTTATATTCCATAGAGGCCATGGCACCCACAGTATTCAACTGGGCGGAAGCCATGCTTCCGATATTCAAAGATCAGCTGACTAAGTGTCGGCAGAGAGAGCTAAAGCAGTTTGGCTTTGGCTCCATTTTATCCTGCTTCTTCTTCAAGCGGGTTCCATAGATGAGACCTCAGGTGGTCTTTAGGAGCTTGAGAGCATGGGACCCCCGTATGCTGAGGTGGGTCCATATCATGGCTCATATAGGAGCAGGTAGGGGAAGGGTGAAGTTTGGTGACCCATTCTTCAAATGGCTCTAAGATCAGATCCTCTTGGTTGAATATTATGCTTACACAGGTACGAACTTCATCAGAGATCCTGACCTACCACTCCCACCTAGTAGACAGTGGGGCGACATCGATAAGAAGCAAGAAACTCTAAAATGGATGAAATGTTTTTATTTTTTTTAATGTTTTATACTTTTTATGTTAAGTGATGAGACCTGTATATTCTCATGCAGATGTTGGAGCAGCGCGACCTGGAGGAGCTTCTCTGTTGGATAGGCGAGTTGGAGCCCTCTTTGTACCACAGGGACATGGTTTAAATGGAAAACCACGAGTTGCGAGTCCATCAAGACTACTATATCATGAACATCCTAGGAGGTAGCTTCAGTCAGAAGACCGATGAATGCTTCATACTCGGTGATGTTATTAGTAGCAGGACCTATACAAACCGCTCCTGAACTGACCAAATATTCAGCTGGGGAATAGAGGACCCAAGAAGCTAAGGAGCGATTCAAGGTGCGGTGGCAAGCACCATCAGCGAAGCCATAGAAAGCCATCTGCATGACCAAAACATGGTATAAATAGATGCAGACACTAAACTCAAAACCATCTTCAAAACACTAAAAGCACACTAAAAGTCAATCAATATACATATATACAAGATACTATCCAAGAAAGACCGCCAGATTTGTTAGCAGGAATATTTCACCTTCTGTAGACAGTAAGGTGTTCCACTGGTTTGAATGGTTCAGATCCAGAACAAATGAATGACAAAGGTTGAAGACCCTCCCTGGATGTTGTAGATACCTGGAATGTGATGCTTCTATAGTAACCCTGTGTATCTGCAATCAGATCAAACACGCAAACACATCAAAGCTGCCAGAATATAATCTACTGATCCATGTTAGTGACTAAGGAACCTAACAACATATACATGTGAAATCAAACAACAACAGTAATGTGGAATGAAAATCAGCTTTGCATTAAGATAAAAATGGAGAAGTTTACAACCAATTAAGCCTTAGTTTTGACATGCATCTCCATGAAACCAAAACTTTCATCCCCATAAGCTCCAACTTTGCTCTCTATGCTCTCCAATGGCTTGGGCCAAGTGGTCAATCCAACAGCATAACAACACTTCAATGATTCTCCCCCTCAACCATGGACATGAGCTTGTATTTATAAGGCTCAATGGATAGGGATGGTTGAGATATTTGTGGATGAGGTGGCCTCTAAGATCCTATGATGGGGGATCTCAAGCTCAACTGACCCACAATGTTAGGGACAAGGGAGGACATGAGGCTCATGATCTAGAAGCCTCGATAATATTCTCTTTTTTCCATTTTACCCAGGGTATCGCGTTTCTCCTCTTATGACAGAGTGGTTCAGGTAAGAACCGCTTATGGACCAAGGGAGATAGGTGGTGGCACCGCTTATGGAAAACAATAGAAAGGCGGTACAAGAAAGGAACCACTCATGGTTAACAGGGAAAGTGTGGTGCTAAGCATTTTTATGTAGAATTGATAGACAACATGGGTTTCCACTCCAAGTGCTGGGATTAAGGGCAAGTAGGTATGTCAAAGGTCTTATCACATGATGATGACAGGATTTTGGTATAACATGGAATATCATAGCGCATCAAACAGTTATAAAAACATAGATTGCATCAACTTAAAATAACATATCGCATTGATATAGCAGGAAGAGACTAAATCGCATCTATATTACGCCATTGTAATAAAACAGAGTCACAGCATCATAACAGATCTATAACAACATATAAGAATCAAGCCATACTCATCAAATCATATATATTAATCTTGTGCAAATATGCCACATTACACAATCCTTCTCCAAAACCAGAGACTGCATACATAAGGAAGAAGCCCAGATAAAATTACAGTCAAAATAGAAAAGTCTCCATAAAATGGATCGGACCAGATCTTATCCCTTACAATCGTAGATGCAATCACATACAATTGTTCACAACTGCTCCCATACATCTCTGATATGACTTCTCAATTGCCCCATAATAGATCTATAAATAGGCTTATGCCTTTACAACAAGGGTCCACTAATAACTAACTTCTAACCGCTACTGACCTATTGCAACAAAACGTGGTCAAAATATACATAAAATATTCAAAAAGTGGTTATTTTTCTGCTTATCATGCCAATATTCCCTTGTGTGGTACCGCGTGAGCTTGCACAACTTTCGCAATGCTACGCAACTCACTTGTCCCAAACCCCTTTCCAACATCGAGGCTATTGTAAGATTTTCCTTGTCTAGATTAAATCTTTCTTTCCACGGTCTTAAGAACAAACCATCATAATTAAAGAAATAAGGCCTTCTTTCGAAGATTCTATTTCTATCTTCTTCATTAAAAAATATAACCATGAAGAATCCTTTTGCTCCCAGTTGCATATCATAATGGAATTGTGGTTTCCAGGTGGTTTTTATCCACCAAACTAAGGTCTTCTCCATGGGCCAGATCCCAACAAATTTACCAATGAGAGCGCTTTCCTTCATGTAGGTAATATCCTCCCTTGTTCGATCTGATTTGATCTGGAGCTTTGGTACCATATTCGATTTTGGCACACATTGTCCAACTCTTCTGTTCGCTCCCTTTGTCATGGTTTATTTAATGGATCCACTCATGCCTTCTCCATCCTTCTCCATTTGGGTATCAAGTACTTTCCTTTTTCCTTTGTCTTTCTCGATTTCCATTTTTGAGCTCTGAACTGGGGGGCACTACCCCACCGTACATGGGCTCGTTCATCCCCAGACCCGTTCGCCCAGCCTACAGAACAAGCTTAGTCCCCTGGCACCTTCTTCAAGAACTGAAAAACCCTACAACTTGCATCCACCTTAAAACCTCCTGCCTCTCAGACCTCCATCCACCATTGTCGAAATCAAGATATTCACAGTGTATTAATATACATAGACATTCTTTTGTTTAATTAATCTTTTGTATTAAAAAATAAGAGAAAAAGTTACAATTTCACTGTTGCATAACATAATCTACCAATACACAACATAGATACTCTCTTTTTAAAGTAAGAATTTGTATTAACAAAAAAAAGAAGTAAAAGATACAATTTCAGTTATAGAGAAGAGAGTTCGAGGCTCTCGTCATTCCCAACATAGATATTCCTTTTTTATCAAGCTATTGTATTATCAAAAAATGGCCAAAAATATACAATTTTAGTTATAGAATAGGGCCCGGTTATGTTAGGTTTTAAAAAAAAATTTGCACAATAAGAAGAATATCACTGAAATAATGAAAAACACAACAAGACAAATAATACAAAGAGATTTATCATGGGAAACCCTCATGGGGAAGATAACCCAACAAAACTTCCTCAATATAGAATCCAACAAAGTACAGTATAGCACCATAAGACTAAGATAGAATGCTTCTTCTCCTCTAGATGGACTCCTATTTCTCTCTATAGTGAACTTTCTTCAACGGTGAGTGTGTCCAAATGAGGAGGGATCCTCATCTATTTATACACATCAGTTGTGAACTCTAATAACCCAACATGGATGACTTAACCTAAGAGACATAAAAATACATTTTAATAATTATTTTATGGGTACTATTGACACGAATTACAATGGAGGTTCTACCTCAATACTTTACATGACCAATTACATCAATGGAATCCCTAATATGAGGAACAACATATCCATAAAGAAGGGATAATAACAATATTATAAAAATTACAATTAGAATATATTCCGTAGTTACATTATTTCAACACTCCCTCTTAACAAGGAATGTATTCTACTTGAAAAACCACAACCACAACTAATTTTGTACAATTGATTGATGGATCTATATTTAATATGAAGTTTTGTAACAACATATTCATCATCTGCAACATCATCATCATGGAACATCATCATAATCATCATATGCAAGATCATGAATATGTGAATACTGGGACATCGTCATCATCTACAACATCAGTATGTGAATACTGGAACATCATCATCATCTGCAACATAAGTATGTGAATATTGGGACATCATGATCATCTGCAACATCATTATGTGAATACTGTGGCATCATCATCATCTGCAACATCAGTATGTCAATATTGGGACATCATCGTCATTTTCAACATTAGTATGTGAATATTGGGATATCATCATCATCTGCAACATCATCATTGTGTGAATATTGGGACACTAGCATCATCTACAACCTCGTCAGTATGTGAATACTGGATCATCATCATCATTTGCAACATCATCAGTATGTGAATACTGGGACATCATCATCATCTTCAACATCGTCAGTATGTGAATACTGGAACATCATCATCTTCTGTAACATCATTAGTATGTGAATACTAGAACAACAAAAACATCATTAGCATGTTAGTGCTAAAATCAACATCATCAACAAATAAATGCTATATCATCATCTGCATCATCAACATAGATATGCTGGAACAACATCATCATCATTAGCATAAAATGATAACATAACATCTTCATCAGCAGCAGCATAAAGTTTTGGGACCACAACCACATCAACATCATTAGCACAGAGTGTTGGGACCACAACCAAATCAACACTATTATCAACACAAAGTGCTAATACCACAACCACATCATCAGCACAAATTGTTGGTGCCAGAACCACATCAACATCATCAACACAAAGTGATGGGACCACGACCACAACAACATCATTAGCACAAAGTGTTGGGACCAAAACCACATCGACATCATCAGCAAAAAATTTTGGAACTACAACCACATCATCAACACAGAGTGTTGGAACCACAAACACATCATCAACATAGAGAATTTGAACCAAAACCACATCATCGGCATAGAATGCTCAAACCACGACCACATCATTAGCACAGAATGATTGAACCACAACCACATCATCAACATAGAGTGATGGAACCATCTAAAGCAGCATCACGATGGGAACTTTGGTAGACCCAATTGGACTTGTCTAACATACTAATCCTTTTAGTCCAATCAAGCCTGTCCAGACATACCGATCTACCTGGATACTGGATACCAAACAAGCCTTGAATGACTTACTAATCCTTTTGGGCCAAACAAGCCTAGCCATACATGCTAATCCCCATTGGATCAACCACACCTTGTCATTACTAATATACCAATCCTAATGAGATCAAACATGACTTATCAGATGGACATACCAATCCTAGACTGAGTTGCCACACCACTGCAAGAGGAACCACTACCACATCCACATCATCACTCTCTCTTTCGATGGAGTTCCTTATGGAATACACTGATATTGTCTCGAAAGTATTCAAACTATACATGATACGGTGGTTTTTTCAATACATTAGACACTTGTTCCTTGGTAGGAGCATATCCAAGTTGTATGAATCCCTTCTGCACTACAACTCAAGTATAATGAACTTTATCTCTATATGTTTGTACTTGTCATGAAATACAAGGTTCTCTCTCAGCTTGATGCAACTCTGATTATCGAAGTAGATATTAGTCACATCCATCTCTGTATTAAAAAACCATGTCAACAACTTGCGAATCCAAACTGCTTCATTATAGGCTAAACATTTGGAAATGTATTCATCCTCTATTGTACTAAGAGCAATGCAAGTCTTCTTTCTACTGAGACATTAGATCACACCTGATCCCCAAATGAAACAACATCCTGAGGTACTCTTTATGTCGTCGGTGCTCCCAACCCAATCTGAATTTGTATAACCATGAATTCTAATTTCACCATATGTTGCATAACTGATGCCGCAATCTACTATACCCTTAAGGTACCTCATCACATGTTTTGCTGCAACTAGGTGAACATGTCGAGTCTCCACCATATACTGACTCACTGTGTTAACATCAACACATATATCTAGTCAAGTATTCATCAAATACATTAGAGAGCCAATAATCTGTCGGTATAATGTAACATCGACCGTATCTAAGGAATCATCATTCATCAGCTTTAAGTTGGGCAACATCGGAGTGTTCATAGCTCTACAATCTAGCATCCCAAATCTCTTTAGTACCTCAACAACATATTTTCCATGGTTTAGGAAAATCTCATTTGGGAACTGCCATATTTCAAGGTCGAGAAAATAATGCATCATGCCAAGATCTTTCATTTCAAATTCTGCAACAAGATTATTCTTGCATTAATCAATAAGCTTCTCTTCACCTATCAGGAATAGATCATCAACATATAGAAATAGAATCACGAGACCTTCATCGAAAACCTTATAGTATAGGTTGGAATTTTCTTTAGCCTTGATAAATCCCAAGCTCATCATAGATCCATCAATTCTTCCATACCATGCTCTGGGTGCTTTATTTAACCCATATAGTGCCAAGGGTTTCAAAACCTGCACACATGTGAGTTTCTGTCATGGGTTTCAAAACCAAGAGGTTTTTCAATGTATACTTCTTCTTTTATCACACCATTTAGAAATTTTGTCTTTACATCCATTTGGTGTAGCCTCCATTTCATCTTGGCTGCCAAGGCAAGAAAATTTTTGATTGAGGTATGTCTTGCTAATGGTGCAAAAGTTTCTTCATAATCAATTACTTCTTTCTGTGAGAATCCTCAAGCTATGAATATTTCCTTGTACTTCTCAATACTTCCATCTACCGAGTGTTTTATCTTGAGTATCCATTTTGAAGAAACAAATGACTTCTCTCTTAGTCTTGGTACTACATACCAAACATCATTCTTTATGATCAATTGGTATTCTTCGAGAATTGAATCCATCCATTCCTTATTCTTTGTAGCCTCTTCAAAATAGGTAGGTTTTGCATCAACAAGATTACACATCAAGGCCACATAGCTGGAGTGGGTCCTTGGTCTCTTGATTCCTTCTGAAGCTCCATACTTTTTTGCACCTTGAATAACATCACGAGCCTAGGATGGTATTCTTTTCTATGAGATCATCTCCTAAGTTATTTCCATATGCCTTTGAGGCTCTTCCATATCATGGTATTCTGGTATCTGTTCTTCTTCAACATTACAGAATGGAATTCTGTAGGTTTCTTCAATTCTAGGAGCTTCATATTATTTTTCTTGATCTTCATCAGTATGGTTCTTTCTAGACTTAATGAAAGGTGCATCTTCATCAAATATAACATCTATGTTGATCTCGATCTGGCGATGACCTATAATTTATACTCTATAAGATTTCAATTGATCATTGTAGCCAACAAATATTCCCTTCTTTTCGGAAGGGTCTAGTTTTGTTCTTTTCTCCTTGGGAACATGTGTTAACATAGGACAACCAAAAATATTTAGGTGGCTGACTTCAGGCTTCTCCCCGGTAAACATCTCTTTTGTATTTTTATTCCCAAGATCACTATGAGTAATTATGTTCTGAACATATACTATGGTTCTAGCAGCTTCATCCCATAGGTGCATGGGTAAGTCTTGGTCATGAATCATGGCTTTCAAAACTTCCGTAATGGTTCCATTCTTTCTTTCTGATAATTCATTCTGTTGAGGAATATAGGGTATGGTGAGCTCCCTCTTAATCAAGGATTCCTTTCATAAAGATTTGAATTCACTGCAAGTGAATTCTCCTCCATTGTCAAATCTCAAGGTCTTGATATTATTTTCATATAATATTCCCACAAGAGCCTTGAATTCTTTGAATCTTTCAAATACTTTATATTTTCCTTTTAGAGAGTAAATCCAATTGTTGTGGGATTAGTCATCTATAAAAGAAACATAATACACATACCCTCTTAGTGAAGTGTCTGACATTGGACCACATACATATGAATGAACAATATCCAAGATTCCATTTTCTTTACTATTTCTCCTTGGAAACAGGTTCTTGGTGTTCTTCCATTTAGCACATACTTTGCAAAATCCTTCATGATTGACTTCAATTTCTAGTAAACCTGTGACAACCTTGCTCATAATTGGTAGTGCTTTGTAGTTCAGTTGAGCAAGTCTTCTATGCCATAATTCACATGGGTTGATTGTACTTACTGTTAGGGTTGAGTCTGTATGCCCTTTTAGCTTGTAAAGTCCTCCTTCTTCTATGCTAATCACAACTGCATCATCTATTGTCTTTCCCTTTGGCCACATAATTAATTCTAGGATCTACAAAATAAACTTATAAGGATTTCTTATCTAGAGCTAAGATAGAAAGTAGATTCTTCTTTAATCTTGGAACATATAGGAATTTTTTCATCTTCTTAGACTTTCCTAAGTTCAACTTGTAAGAGGTATATCCCATTGCTTTGATGGGATATTGGTGGTCATATCCACTCTTTACTTTGTAGGGTGAGTCTTTTTGGACAAGGCATTGAAAGAAGTATTTATATCCTTTCATATGTCTGTAAGCTCCACTATCTACGATCTAGGTTTCACTTCCATGTGAGACTGATCCAGTAAGAGGTTATATCAAAACATATTCTTCACTAGAGTCTTCATCTTCATTGTTCATTTCTTCAACTAGTTCATTATCTTTAGCCACATGAGCATGAAACTTCTTATTGAGTTGTTTTCCTTTGAGTGGACAATTTCTTGCAATGTGTCCCATATTTTGGCATGTGAAGCATTCAAACGATGATTAGTCTCTTTTGGGTCTTGATTTCCTTCGAAACTTTTGATTTCTTTAGGGAGAATGATCATGGTCCTTTCTCTCGTTTGATCCTTTCTTTGCATGGGATGCTGAGGCTTGATATTCATCATTATTTATCTTCTCTTCTCTATTGGTTATCATTCCTTCTTCCTGCACACACTCTTCCCAACGTCCATGAACTTGGTAATCTCTCTCCTAGGACATATGCCTCTGATGAAAGATTCCCAATCCCTTGGGAGACCATTTAAGATGGTCATCACAACTTCTGCTTCCTCCACCATGTCACTGATAACCTCCAAGTGTTATTTGATTTGAGATACTCTTGTGAAGTATGATTGCATGGTTTCTCCCTTTTGAACCTTCACTCCCTTGAGTTGATTTCTCAAGTTCATTCTTATTTTAATGTCATTTCCTTCAAATAGACTTGTCAAAGCATCAAACATTTATTTTGGAGTGTTCTTTGATGATACTTGAGGCATAAAATGATCCTTGATGGAGTTAGATATGATCCCTTTGGCTTTGATCATCTCCTTCTTGTTCTTGGTATTTTCTTCATCTCCCTCTGGCTTCTTGACCTCTTCTTTGATGTAACCTTCTAGGTCATTCTCTTCAAGGATAAAAATCATTATGTACTTCCATGATCTGAAATTCTCTACTCCTTCAATATTTTCATCAGGCTTGGTTTTTTTTCATCTTCAAGGAATGAGAACCTCAAATGGAAATATAGGAAGTAGTACTTACCAATTTGAGGACTGCTTTTGGAACCTCCTTTAGGATGACCTAGGGTTTGATGGTAAAACCCTAATTTTTCAACTGAGATCACTTGTAGGGATGAATGGTGGAAATAATGTTCATCCCCAAGGAGAGATACAATGTATCTTTCTTTTTCTGAACTTGATGATGGAACCTTGAAAAAATATGAAGCCCTAGTACCTCCTTATAGTAGTGACAGGTCAAAAATTGAAAATCTTCGGAATTGAGTTCTGCAACCACAAAAAAATGTGCCCTCCTAGGGAGAGTTGAAATAACCTTGTTTTTTAGCCAAATTGATGAGGGAGTTTCCTGGAATATCAAACCCTAGCTTCTTTTATTGTAGAAAACTATTCCACAATGTCTTATTTCAGGTTGGCTCTAATACCATGTTAGATTTTTAAAAGTTTTATACACAATAAGAAGAATGTCATTGAAATAATGACAAGCACAATAAGACAAAGAAGACCCAACAAAAAATCCTCGATATAGAATCCAACTAATTATAGTGTAAGACCACAAGACTAAGATACAATGCCTCTACTCCTCCAGATGGACTCCTCTTTCTCTCTATAGTGAATTTATTCAACTGTGAGTGTGTCCAAATGAGGAAGGAACCTCATCTATTTATACACATAAGTTATGAAGTCTAATAACCAAATAGGCTCGAATTCACCTTCCCAACATGGCTGACTTGACCTAGGAGATATAAAAATACATCTTAATAATTATTTTATGGGTACTATTGACCCGACTTACAACAAAGGTTTTACCTCAAGACTTTACATGACCAATTACATCAATGAAATCCCTAATCGAAGGAACACCATCTCTAGGAAAGAGGGATAGTAGAAATATTATTAAAAGTACAATTAGAATATCTTCCACAATTACATTATTTCAACAAGTCATGCCCCACATA
The DNA here is from genome assembly GCA_001517045.1 of Pseudotsuga menziesii. Lineage (NCBI taxonomy): Eukaryota > Viridiplantae > Streptophyta > Pinopsida > Pinales > Pinaceae > Pseudotsuga > Pseudotsuga menziesii. Next base: position 774,928 of record LPNX010780283.1, read on the forward strand.
ATGGTGTTGATGCAAAATGAGTTGCAGAAGCACTATGATTGAGTAGGTAAGTACTAAAATCAAGATCAATTACATTTAATAAAAACAAATAAAATATCTTAAATTAAGGTTTCTATTAACTTACAGGACACCAATTGAGACCACTAGGGGAAAAAACACCATACCAATATCATCACAAGCTGCTACTCGGGTGTAGGACATGTCTCCATCACATCCCTGGGGGGGGGCTTCTTGCGCTAACAACTGGAGGATGATGGAAAGTGCGTCGGTTGGTTGTGAATTATTTCCATGTATGCTATTAAGGATGCACATCCGAGCCTTTTTCATACACATCATGTGCTCAATATGGAAATTCATGTTTGCCACCTCCTTTCAAAGATCAAATATCAGTTGAAGATCGTCATCTTTTATCTTGTTGCAACCAACACCTCCACATTGGTTTCAGAGCCTGCATTTTTTAGGCTATTAATCTTGATGTGACTGGTGGCACTATATGCAATTGATGCAAATATTGTAATTGGGACACTTATATTTAGGCCAATCAGGGTATGAGACTATTTTTCTAGGATTGTAGTTTGTGGCTATTGCATTCTCATCCCATTATCTCTTACAACCCCATGGGATTCTGAGCCCCCGCTCTACTAATGAGTGTCCATGATCGTCTGACATGATATGTGGGTTTTATTCATTGTTCTCAGTTCTTTGAGTGCCTTCCCATGAGGCTTCCCATCGAAATTCATCATCTCAATGGAATTCATCTCCACATAATTCATCTATATGGAATTCATCTATAGGGAATTCATCTCTTCTTGGGATTCACCCTCCGAAGACTCTTCCCAGGACTCACAAGATTCCTCTAAAGAATCTTCCTAGGTTTTACCCTCTGATGATTCTTCCTGTTCCTCATGAGAATCCTCTAAGGAATATTCATGGGCTTCGCATGAGTCCTCGGAGTCCTAAGACTCCTAACCCACTCATCGACCTCATAAATTAGGAGAGAATGGCCCTCTCCGCAACCTTTCTCTCTCCTTAAATTGCAACATTTTTTGTGCAAGATCACGTAGAGTGAGAATGATATTGAATGAAATAACTAGGAAGCAACTATATTCACGAGCTAGTCTGAGGCAACAGAATGATGATTGCTAGTTTTCCAGTCTAGACATTTTATAATGTTTAGAAGAATACATTATCTCTCCTTTTTAGACCATGTCTGTTAACATTCATAATGTTGATTTGAACCATCTTAAGGTTTAATTCAATTCCTAATCAATTTGATGTTTGTGGTTTATCTCTCATGCCTAATGTACCTTGAAGGAGCCATATTCCATGGGAGATAGTACTATGGCTTTTAACTACATCTTCTATCACTCTTGTGATCATTAGTGCACCGGGTGGGTGGGCACATGTGCCACATGGCCACTTGTGTCATACTGCTACCGAAATAATTAAATGACATATCAATCCAACATACCTCAAGCATGAGAGAGATCAACCTAAGGCTTCAAATTTGAGTCCTTAAATTCCCTTCATGTCATATTTTATCCCTCATAGAAGGGTTTAAGGGAAAAATAATTTTTCCCATGTAAAAAGAAATTAATTTTGTATGGGGCCCTTCAATAATGAAATTAACCATTATTTTGCAACTTTTCAATTGAAGGGCTGCTCTTTTTTTCGCATATCAAATCTTTGGATTGTTGAGAATGGACGATTAAGATGTAACAAAGGTAGAATCCCAAGAGAGTCTGCCACACATTCCATCAACATTAATTATAAACATTTAAATCATGATGAAACTTTGAAACATTTAAAATTAAGTTTAAATGTTATTGCCACGTTACATGTAATGTCTTTCATCTAGTTGTTAAAATTTCCTCCATATAAGTTCTTGGTTTGTTTGGGATCGATATTGCTTATTAAAAACCATAGAGTGGAACAATGCAAATTTTATCATTATGATGAGGAATTTTATTACATTTCTATTAATATAGAATGAAATTTTGATGTATTATTATGTTTTCAAATGAAATGAATGGTTTATTTTAACATGTCATCATTGAAGGGTTCAATATATCCTATCCCTACAAAATGAAATAGGATCCTAGCCTTATACATGTATGCTCACTATGTATTATACATAGTTTTATTTTAAACAAGGGAAAAAATGTATCTTGTTCTTCAAACTTCGAATAAAGCTAGTAAGCTTGTACTTTTTCTGGTTTGAACTTTATTGGACTAGTTAAGTAAAATGTATGCCCAAACCCTTTTCGTTTTTTTTTTTAGTGATCTCAGTTGGATATATTTTTTTATTGTTTTACACCTTACTGTACTTTTGTTTTTCCAATTTTGAGGAAAAAAGGCCCACGGTGCAAAAACACTACAAGGATACCTTGTAAATGGGAAATGCCCGCTTAGTTCAATAAAAAGTAAGTTGTTGAGGTTGAGCTTGCATAACGATGTTATATCCTCGGTGATGTTGGTATTATTTTAATACCCAAACAAACCTTGTCCTCCTATATTCTACACCTTTTTTTATCATTTTCAAAGAGGTTACATAGTTTATAAGTAGCATGGTCATAGCTGAAAAGAATGTCTAAAATCCTGATTTTGTTTGGTAAAAACAATGTAAATCAGTAAAAATGGGCTTAGAGAAATTCCCTCCATAGTGTATATAGAGGTAATTTTTAAAACATAATTCCATATACCTTGAGCTATATATTTTAAGACAAAAGCCTCCTTCTTAATTTTGAAATTTTGTCTAATTTGTGTATAGTACTGAATAAATTTTTGAAAATTGTAATTTTTACATTTTGAACTTTATTTGACTAGTTCATTATAATGTATGACCATCCCTTATTGTTTAGTATTTTTGAGTGATATCATTTGGATACAGTGTTTTTTATTTTTCCACACATTCATGTACCTTCATTTTTTCAATTTTGGAAAAAAAAGGCATGCGTTGGAAAATCACTACAAGGTTGCTTGATGAGATTAATTCCTTGGTGAGTTTGGTATTGTTTAAAGATGACAACTATCCTTGTATTTATATATTCCTCACATTTTTAATCATTTTTATATATGTTACATAATTTATAAGTTACATGGTCATAACTGAAAAAAGAATATCTAAAATTTTACTTTTGTTTTGTAAAAACAAAGTGTAAATAAGTAACAATGAGCTTAGAAAGATGCCTACCATAATGTCTATATAATTATTTTTTAAAACGTAATTGCATATACATGGAGATATATATACTATGGACAAAAGCCTCTTTCATAATTTTGAAATTTTTTCTAATTTGTGTACAATAAATTTTTTAAATTGTAATTTTTTTGTTTTGAACTTTATTTAACTAGTTCAGTAAAATGCACGCCCAACACTTATTGCTTAGTATTTTGGAGTGATATCAGTTGGGTATAGTGTTTCTTATTGTGTTACACCTTTGTGTACCTTTATATTTCCCATTTTGGAAAAAAAATCCACGCGGTTGAAAATCACTACAAGGCTGCTTGACAAGGTTATGTCCTTGGTGAGGCTGGTATTATTTAAAGACCCTTATTATCCTTGTCCTTATATATTCTACACATTTTTTTATTATTTTCAAATATGTTACATAGTTTATAAGTAACAAGGTCAAAGCTAAAAAAAATGTCTAAAATCATGATTTTGTTTAGTAAAACCAATGTGTAAACCAATAACAATTGGCTTAGAAAAATTCCCACCATAATGTATATAGAGGTAAATTTTAAAACCTAATTCCATATACGTGGAGCTATATATACTATGGATAGAAACCTCCTTCAAATTTTGAAATTTTGTCTAATTTATGTACAATAAATTTTTGAAAATTGTAACTTTTATGTTTTTAACTTTATTTTACTAGTCCAATAAAATGCATGCCTAACCCTTTTCATCTAGTATTTTCTAGAGATATCGGTTGGGTATAGTTTTTTTTATTGTTTGACACCTTCATGTACTTTTATCTTTCAATTTTTGGAAAAAAAATGCTTGCATTGCAAAAACACTACAAGGCTTCCTTCTAAATGTGAAATGCCCGCTTAGTTCACTAAATACAGCTACTGAGGTTGAGGCTAATTGAAGAGTTTATATTATTGTTGTTTCTTTTTGAAGAGGTTATCTCCTTTATGGGTGCACTATAAATCCAAAATTGGCAAAACAATGTGAAAATTTTGTTCCCAGAACATCTGATAGCTCTTTTGCATTTTTCTATATGGGGTGCACTATTAGAAGTTGGGAAACAACCAATTTCGATAGCACTACTAGCTAGTCTTCAAAAATGTCATGCTACTTGTTGTAAAACTGGTCTCCATCAAACTTGGAATGTCTTTATTGAGTATATTCCTTTGATCACGTTTAACAGCCATCAGGGAATTCTCTTAGAGATACTGCACAACTTTTGCTAGGATCCTGAGGGTATATAGTGATTAATTTATATGTTTCTTCCCGCCATGTTCTTATACAAGTACATAATTTATTTATGACCCTTAAGAAGTATTTTTTTATACAAAAAAATTATATTTGGTATTAATGTTGACTATTTTGTTTATTATTCAAACTAACCTTTCAATGGATCATTCAAAACAGTCATTTGAACAAAATATTCCTCAAAAAATGGGTTAACGCAAAGAATTAGAATTGCATAATATTCCATTTTTTCCACCACATAACATTGTCCTTCAATTGACTCTTGATGGGGGTAAAGGAGTTGATATTCATGCTTCCTGTCAACAATGTCAAGCATTACATATCAGAACTCCATACCGCAAAATATTATAATGAATTTTCCTCAAACAACAAGCAATCAAGCAAAAACTGTTGAGACTAGATGTGCTCTATGTAAGGAATGTGTGACAAACAAAAATGTTGTACAACTCAGGAAGCCTTTGTCTCCAATTACAGTTGAAGGGAATGGTAATGTACAAGATATATATTTGTACTATAATATTACCTATGTTTCACATAAGTCAGTCATGGACGTTCCTCAAATATCAGTTGTTGATGTTGTAACAAACAATAATGTTGCTCAACAACCCAGGAATCCTTTCTCTCTAGTTATAGTTGAGGGGAAACATAATGTACAATATAGAGCTCTTTACTATAATATTAACATTGTTTCACAAAATATGGTCCCAAATTTCCCTCAAATATCAGTTGTTGATGTTGTGACAAACAACAATGTTGCTCAACAACCCAAGTAGCCTTCATCTCCAATTATAGTCATGGGGAATGGTAATGTACAACATAGAGATATTAACCATAATATTAACTTTGTTTCACATAATGTGGTCCCAAACATCCCTCAAATATTAGTTGGGGATGTTGTAAAAAACAACAATGTTGTTCAACAACCCAAACATCCTTTCTTTCTAGTTACAGTTGAGGGGAATTGTAATGTACAATATAGAGCTCTTTACTAGAATATTAACATTATTTCACATAATGTGGTCCTAAATGTCCCTCAAATATCAGTTGTTGATGTTGTGACAAACAACAATGTTTCTCAACAACCCAGACATCTTTCATCTGCAATTACAGTTGAGGTGGACGATAATGTACAACATAGAGCTATTTACCATAATATTAAATATGTTTCACATAATGGGGTCCCAAATGTCCATCAAATATCAGTTGTTGATGTTGTGACAAATAACAATGTTGCTCATAAACCCAAGAAACCTTTCTCTCTAGTTATTGTTGATGGTAATGGTAATGTACAAGCTAGATCTCTTTACCAGAATATTAACTTTGTTTCACATAATGTGGTCCCAAATGTCCCTAAAATATCAGTAGTCGATGTTATTACCACTACAAATAATTTAGATCAAAGTATAGAAGGTTGTTTTTCTTAACAACATAGGTTGTCTTTGTCTCCAATTACGGTTTAAGGGAATGAAATTGTAGTCCTACCTATTGGAAAACAATTTCAACATGCATCCCTTGAGAATTTGGATACAACTAGAATTCATGAAACAACTAAAAGACCTACCTGTCATGAGAAAATGGATATAAATACACCTACAGAAAATCAAAATCCTACAAATGTGCAAGCTTTAGTTGAAATTCCTAACTGGGGGTGTTCATCAAATGAAACTACACATGCTACTACAATGTCAATAGAAAACCACTCAAGGACATCCTTATTGAGTCTTAAGAAGCGGTATGGATGGTTTAACTACAGAATAAATGAGGGGAAGAAAAAATTTAAGGAAATTGGTAGTTGGTTTTCTGGGAAGTCTCTTCAAGATGTAGATGAAAGTGATATTATTTCTAGAATTGGGTACTTGATGAGAAAAAACTATAGTCAAGATTCTAAAATTTAGAATGTCCTTTAACACCTAGAAGGAGTGCTTCATAAAATGCGATCAAATGTTATGCAAGAGATACGTAAGGATTTTATGCCTAGGAATATGGATTCTATATTTATTGAATAAAGCATGACCCATAAGGCTTTGCAATATGTGAAGCATATTGACTATCATGGTATATTGCAGGGGGTTAGACCAATTTTCAGTTTGCAAGGAGATGACAAAGTGGAGCAAAGAAGATGACGATATTGATATGGGTTGGGAGAGAACTGATGGTCTCACCTATGGAGTTAGAGTGAATCAAGTAAAATCGTATGCGTCCTTTATGGTTGATTCGTTGTTAATATTTCATATTCTATACTAGATTCATTAGTGTTCAATTCAAAAAATCATAGCAACAGCATATCCAGAATCATTGATAGAAACACAATCATAAGATAGACACAGTATTTATCCTGGGAAACCCTCAAGGGGAATAAAACCCAGCAAAACTTCATATGTATAATATGTATAAGATGTAACCCCAAAAACAATTATCCTCCTCATGTTTCTCTCTCTCTCTCTCTCTCTCTCTCTCTCTCTCTCTCTCTCTCTCTCTCTCTCTCTCTCTCNCTCTCTCTCTCTCTCTCTCTCTCTCTCTCTCTCTCCTATGTGCTACACAAGTGAGAGTATGCGTGTCTAAATAATAACCAAAAATCTTCTATTATACACAATGAGACAACTGATTTTTACCCTAATCAATTCAGCCCCACTAAACTATATGGGTTGACATCACCTAGGAAGACTCAAAAAATTATATTATTTTATTCATTAGGGTGTTATTGACCCGACTTACAATGGAGGCTTTACCTCATGAGTCTATGATGACCAAATACAATAGTACCACCCAGCGAGAGGAATAATAACATCTCCCTTGGGTTACATTGGTAAAATACATTTAGAATATCTTGTGAAGTTACAATATTCAACACTCCCCCTTAACGAGAAGGTTATTCTACTGAAAACATCATCATATACAATAGGAGCACATAGAGAAAATATATTTAGCAATCCATCGAGGTAATACATCTATACATCATAGAAATTTTTCACAATAAGTAATTGGAACAATTACTCTTCAATGTCTTCATCTTCTGCATCACACGATCACTTGATATTTTTGCAGCAACACTTCGACCTTTCGATCCTTCGTAGTAGCACTTTGATCTTTGGATCATTTGCAGTACTTTGATCCTTTGTGGTAGCACCATGGTAGCACTTCGATCTTCTTGATCCTTTGCAGAAGTGCTTCTATCTTCACGATCCTTTGCAACAGCACTTCGATCCTCTTGATCCTTTGCAGCAACACTTTGATTCTTTCAATCCTTTTGCAGTAGCACTTCGATTATTCTCGATCCTCTGCAGCTGCACTTTGATCTAATTGACCCTTTACTGTTGTACTTTGATCTACTTGATACTTCGATGGCACACTACCTGCAGCACACATGATCTATTTGCGGGATGATAAATCTCAATCACTTTAGGACATAAGTCCAAGGACGATGGAATCCTCCATCAGCATGATCCATTAAATCGATCAGTTGAAGCATCTACAACTAAATGTAGATCTCGACCGAACCCATTGCATGCCCTATTGTCCATGAGAACTCATCGTAGACCATACATACCACTGAGGTTAGGACCAATCCTAAGTGAATGTTATACTACAGTATCTACACTCACGTGTAGGTATACTATACCATGTAAGAGTATTGTCTCTAGAGCAGATATTGATTGCATTCAAAATGTTGGTCAAATGTAGAACATCCATACCACATAGGTTAGGACCACTCCCAATTGAGTGTTATACTATGGCGTCCGTGAGGACTCATCATAGAGAATCCATACCACACAGGTTAGGACCACTCCCAAACAAGTGTTATTCTATGGAATCTACATATGAATGTAGGCATACTCTCCATACAAGAGTATTATCTGCAGAGCAGATCTCGACATCATACAAAATGTCAGTCTTGTCTTCCATGAGGACTCATCGTAGAGAATCCATACCACAAAGGTTAGGACCACTCCTGCGCGATTATTATTCTACGGTATCCATAAATGAATGTGGGTACTCTCCATGTGAGATTAACATCTCTAGGGACATCCTTAACTATTAAGGACCACTCTCATTCACAAAGTTTTATACCTACCATCCTCAAGAGAGGATCACTGTCATCCATCATCAATGTTAGTATCATAATCACTCCCCCTTTCCTGGGAGGATCCATATTATCAACCTGCTCCCCTTTTGTATGAGAAGGGTTCATGTCTTCAACCTATTCTTCCTTTCCAAGGAGAGTCCATATCTTTGACTTGTTCCTCCTTTTTGAAGAAGGTCCATATCTTCATCAGTCGTAGTCCCATCACTATTTCTCCTTGCAAGGAAAGTCTTTTTGAACTACACCAAGCTTGTCACAAAAATATTCAAACTTCACTCGAGATAGAGGCTTGGTCAGTACATCGGCAACTTTCTCACCAGTTCTCCTATACTGGAGATTTATAGCTCCCTTTTGTACCATATCCCTTATATATATCGGATTTCTATGTGCTTCGATTTGTCATGGAACACCGGATTCTATGTCATCTTTATACAACTCTAGTTGTCATAGAGAATTACTATGGTGTCCAAATCCATGTCAAATAATCCTAACATTAGCTTTCGAAGCCATATCGCTTCACAACAAGCAGAGGAAGCTGCAATGCACTCTGCTTCAGTGGTACTAAGAGAAACACTGGACTGTTTCTTACTACACCATGAGATCATGGTGGATCCCAGACAATAACATCCACCTAAGGTGCTCTTCCTTCCTGCAACACTTCCTTCCCAATTTGAATCCATATATCCATACAATCTGTAGTCATGAGCTCTCCCATAGTAGAGTCCCAAATCTATTGTACCTTTAAGGTACCTCATCACATGCTTTGTATTTATCAGGTCAACCCATCTAGGTTTAACTAGATACCAACTTAATGTGTTCATAGCAAAGCATATATTTGTCCTTGTATTCGTCATATACATCAATGAACCAATAATACGTTTGTATTGAGTCATATTCACAAACTCTGATGTCTCATCAGACAACCATTTCAAGTTGGTGTACATGGGTGTGTCCATGGATTTACAATCCAACATATCAAATCTTTTCAATATTTCTACTCCATACTTTCCCTGATTTAGAAAGATTCCTTCTAGGCTCTGCCACACTTCCAACCCTAGGAAATAATTCATCATTCCAAGATCTTTCATCTTGAATTATTCAGCTAGATTCTTCTTGCAATCCTTGATCTATTTATCATTTCCAGTCAAAAATAGATCATCCACATACAACAATAGTATGGCTGGTTCATCATCCATAATCTGCATCTAAAGGTTAGGATCAGCTTTACTCTTGGTAAATCCCGTGCTTGTCAAGAATCTATCTATGTTGCCATACCAAGCTCTAGGAGCTTACTTTAGTCCATACAGATCCTTTTTCAACTTGCATACATGAGTCACTTTGTCTCTGACTTCAAATCCATATGGTTTTTTGATGTAAACCTATTCCTCAATCACATCATTAAGGAAGGTCGTCTTTACATCCATCTGGTGTAAGTCCCACTTCATTATGAAAGTAAGTGCCATGATAGTTTTGATGGAAGTGTACCTTGCTACTGGAGAAAATGTCTCTTCATAATCGATCCCCTCTTTCTGAGAGAATCCTTTGGACACAAATCTTGATTTGTACTCTTCAATACTTCCATCAACAACATGTTTTATCTTGTAGATCCATTTCGAAGATACCACACACTTGTTTTCTGGTTTGGGAACTATGTCCCCAAACATCATTCTTCATGATCGACTGGTATTCTTCCATCATTGCTTCAACCCATTCTTTCTTTTGAGAAGCTTCCTCATAACTGGAAGGTTCTTGATCTACAAGATCACACATCAAAGCTACATAACTAGAATATGGCTTTGATATTTTGTTGGTCCTTGTGGAGCCTTCTGGCGCTCCATAAATTTATGATTCTTGTATGATTTCTCTTACCCAAACAGGTTTTCTCTTTTGAGATATATCCATAGTAGGGGGTTCCTGAGGTTGTAGCATGTCATGATCTTTCGATGCTACCATTTCAGGAGAGGGTTAAACTTCTATCCTTCTGGGAGGAACATCCTCTTCATGTACTTCTTTAAGCTGACAGCTTCTAGATTTATTAAGAGTTGTCTCTTCATCAAATGTTACATCCCTACTGATATCGATATGATGAAATCATGAGATATATAATATATATCCTGAAGGCTTTGGAGACTTCACAATATCCTACAAATATTCCCTTCTTTCCAGAAGGATCCAATTTGGTTCTCTTTTCTTTTGGAATATGCACATATACTGGACAACCAAATATCTTGAGATGGCTCACTTTAGGTTTATTTCCTGTATACATCTCTTCAAGAGTCTCGAATCCAAGATAATTGTGAGATAATCTATTCTTCACATATACAATTATTCTTACTACTTCATCCCATAGTTTCATAGGGAGGTCTTGGTCATGAATCATGGTATTCACTACTTCCATAATAGTTCTATTCTTTCTTCCTGCAACACCATTATGTTGGGGATTATAGGGAGTGGCTAGTCCCCTCTTGATTCCTACCTCCTTATAGAATGCTTCAAATTCCTTTGAAGTGTATTCTCCACGATTATCTGATCTCAATGTCTTGATTCTCTTTTTTGAGATGTTCTCTATCAAGGCTTTGAATTCCTTGAATTTCCCAAACACTTCACTCTTGTTCTTTAAGAAGTATATCCAAGTCTTTCTTGAATAGTCATCAATAAATGTGACATAATACTCATATCCAATTAAGGATATAGAGGGCATATGACCACACACATAAGAGTGAATTAGTTCTAATGTACCTTTGATCTTTGTTTCACTTTTTAGAAAGGGATTCTTTATATTATTTCCACTTGCACATCCTTTGCATGTACCCTCATGATCAATCTTCAGATATGGTAACCTTGTTACCACCTTTCTCACATAGGGAAATGCTTTGTAGTTCATGTGGGAAAGCCTTCTATGCCATAGTTCACTTGAGCCAGTAGTTTCATCGAAAAGGGATGTATCTGGATGTCCTTTGAGTTTATACAATCCTCCTTATTCTTCTCCAATGACCACAGCATATTCAAGTGTCTTTCCTTTGGGCCACATTAGTACTTTTCCATCTATAAAAGAAACTCTATATACTTTCTTATCTAGAGCTGAGATGGAAAGTAAATTCTTTTTCAAACCTGGTACACACAGTATTTCTTTCATCTTCATGGAATTCCCAGAGTCAAGCTTGTAGGTTGATTCACCAATACCTTTGATGGGATATTGATAGTCATCTCCCAATGATACTTTCTGGGGAGAGTTCTTCTCTTCAAGTTTTGATATAGATTGCTTCTTTCCTATCATATGCTTCGAGGCACCACTATAAATAACCCATGTGTCTTCTCCAGGTGTTACAGACTCAGAGAGTGCAAAGAAAAGTACATATTCATCTATATCGTCTTCTCTTGTTAATCTCTTTTGAGGTATTTTTTCTTCCTCCTCATCTTCAGCTAGATGAGCATGATGTCTCTTGTTGTTGTTCTGCTTCTTTGGTGATGGACACTCTCTGGCTAGGTGTCTTATCTTAAGACTGTTGTAGCATTGGTACTTTGAGTAATACTTCTTCTTCTTCTTCTTCTTAAACTTCTTCTTGGAAGGTTTCTGATTACCCTTCTTGAAGTTTGGTTTCTTTCTTTCTTTAGTATGGGTAGCTAGATCCTGGTCATCTTCTCTGAGTAGAGCTTCTATGTTGGCTACTCTAGCTTGTTCTTGAATGTAGTCTTCCAATACTATGTTAAACTTCATACTTTCTTTTCTGGCACACACATTTTGTATGAATGAGTCCCAATGTCTAGTGAGACCATTGAGAAAAATCATAACTAGTTCATCCTCATAAAGGGTGTCTCCAATAGCACTTAGTTGTTCTTTAAATTGAGAGACCCTTGTGAATTAATCTTGAATAGACTCTCCTTTGCTCATCTTGGTTCCCTTTAATTGAGCTCTTAGGTTCGTATTTTTGTTGATGTTCCTTCCTTCATACATTCTGGAAAGAGAATCATACATCTATTTAGGTGTCTTCTTAGATGACACTTATGGGATCAAGTGATCCTTAATAGAGTGAGCAATGATCCTCATTGCCTTGACTGGGTATTGTTCATGCTTCTCCTTAGCTTCATCTTCTTCAGGTTCTGAAATTTCATTCTTGATGTAATTCTCAAGACCATTCTCTCTGAGAATGAGACCAATCCTATACTTCCAAGCTAGGAATTTTTCTAGGCCTTCCAATTTGTCCTCAAGCTTAGTGCTTGGGTCCATCCTATCTAATAGGTCACTAAAAATTGAAAATTCTCAAAATAAAAAAAACTGGCCTTACCAATAGATGCACTTGAGGGAGGCTATTTGGTTGATCCAATTGATTTCTGGAAATCCCAAATCTTCGGTCTTCAAATCCCACTTGCTAGGTTGCAGCACTACATAATTTTTGGTTCTATTTCACTGTAGTTTTCTTGTTCACTGCCAAACTAGGGTTTGGATTTCCCTGAGAACCAACCACCCAAAAACTTTTATCTAGGGATCAATAGATGTGCTCCAAGGAGGCGTAACTTTCTATGCAAGAAGATATTCCAAATTCCAAAATTTGCAGAAACCCTAATTTCTTCTAGGGAGGAGAGAGAGGGAGTTTCACCTTGTGAAAGTTGTCCTAATCAGGTTAGCTCTGATACCATGTTAAGATTTCATATGCTAGACTAGATTCATTAGTGTTCAATTCAAAAAATCATAGTAGTAGCATATCTAGAATCACTGATAGAAACACAATCATGAGATAGACACAATATTTATCCCGGAAAAACTTTAAGGGGAAGAAAACCCAGCAAAACTTCCTCTATATAAGATGTATAAGATATAACCCCAAAAAATGTTATCCTCCTCCTGATGTTTTGTATTTATCTATCTCATATGCACTACACAAGTGAGAGTCTATGTGTCCAAATAAGATCCATAGCTATTCTATTTATACACAATGAGCCAACTAACTTTTACCAGAATCAAGTCGGCCCCACTAAACTGTTTGGGACGAATTCACCTAGGAAGACTCAAAATAGTATATTATTTTATTCATTAGGGTGCTATTGACCTGACTTACAATGGAGGATTTACCTCATGACTCTATGATGACGAAATGCAATAGTACCACCGTGCTGGAGTAATAATAACATCTCCCTTGGGTTACATTGGTAAGATACATTTAGAATATCCTTTGGAGTTACAATATTCAACATTCATATGAAAGGAGGACTCGAAGTAGAGTCATTAAAGTTTCTTTCAAACTTGGTATTGATTCTAGTGTACATTATGATCGAGGTGGTCATGTATGTGAGATACTATTTGAGTTACCAGAAGATAGTGGCTTGATGTCTAGTGTAAGCCTTGAAAAATGGGATGGAAAGGAAGAATATAAATAGGTTTAGCACATGTTGTTGATACAGTAAATTAGTAGGACTTAATGAAACAAATAAAAAGGATTTCACAATATGGGATCATAATGCCAGATGGAAGGGTAGTGAAAGTGAATTTGTTTGAGTGTCGTGATCTATTGGCCATATGTAGTTTAGTATGAAATAATATTGTTTCTCCAATGGGGAACAATTTTTTTCCTTGGTTCATGTGCAATAAAAATTCTATACACATGGTTACAAATGAAATCTAAATCCAATTTGGGGATACCATGTGTAGTATTTCCAAGATTTATGCAATGTTACCAAACTTACTCATAGTAATCTATACAGATTTATTACAAGTTGACATTTTTGTTCATATCTTGCGATGACTTTATTCATATTAGATTGTTTTGAAACTTTAGGAAACGAATCATGCTTTGGAACAAAGAATTCAAGGACGGGAAGAAAAGATGGATGAGCATATTACATACATTCAACCATCCTTATATGGTAGATAGTTGAACATTATGAAAAAGTTTCCCATGAATAGAACAAATGATGAATATGTACATGCTTTCATAGTTATTTCTTTACTATAGATGGAAACTCTTATTATTTAAGTAATTCATACTAGTGGAACATGTGCTACCAATTATAACTGACTCATGGCTCAATGTCCAATCTTTTATATTGTGTTCGACATGATGGAATTATAAATTTTTTGAAGATGTTTCATGAAATTCAAAATAATGCATAATATTATGACAAGGTTCATACAACTAAAGGGATTGAGAAAACGTTTTTTTTTAAGTTTGGGAGGTGATGTAGAAAATTGGGGTTCCATGTAATCCCAGGGAACCATACCATCATAAAAGAGAACAGTATAATGATCTTAACTATGGGAAATCAGATGGATATGCATCAGACAATATCTTCATTCAACATGAGGGGATTTTAAAGGTTTAATAATTATTTTAGCATGTCCAATATTTTCAATTTTGGTTTTGAATGACAATAAGTGATGATTTTATGATTTTATGATTTCATAATAGTGAAGTTGGCCATGATTTTTAAGCAATCTTAATAGAAAACAAGGAATGTGTCATGTACAATGAAATGTTTTGCTTGTAGGTTATTGAAGACCTACCAAATGAAGAAAAGTATAAAAAGTTGGTGAGGATGTGGAAGTGTTACAAAGAATTCCACATGTTGAAATTGAAAGGGTGTGTAGGGGATGATAGATATGAATATGAGAAAAGGTACACCAATTTCTAATAAGATCATAGTATTATGTATTTTGGCATGGTGATATTATTCATTCATGATAAAACAAATTGATCCACTATCATTGCAATATTGGATTTTTGCTAGTGAGTGTCTTTGGTTGTTCTCTTGTTGTTTAGGAGATGAGATGGTTCCATATATGCATATCCAAGGGGCTCATGCTCTTCATATGACTAGGGTTGTTCATCATTACATTTTAGGACTATTAAGGAATTAAGTAATGGAACATACAAATAAGGAAATGAAAATTTTGAATAGCAACCAAGGAGAAGGAAGAGGAGTTCCTAAGAAGTATAGAAACACATTTGAACATGACAAAATGTGACTTGAAATCGATATGCGAGCACAATTTTTTAAACGTGTTACGAGGTCAGAAGGTACTTTCCCAAATTTTAAAGAAAGAAGATACTTGGCTTCGAATATTAGAAGTCAACTTTGTGTTGAATATGAAAAGATAAGAAGTCCAATAAATGACGAAACTAGATCATAGTTGGCATCCTTCTTCCCTTATGGGTAAAAATAATCTAAGAAATCATTGAATGAACCACCAACAGTAACTATGCACTAATTTTAATCAGTATCTAATTCTTCTTTCATTTGATAGTATGAGGGCTCATAATGTGTGTTTAACTATTAATATGTTATGGCAGTTCAATAATTGTCTTCCAAGATCAAGGCCATTAGGCAAATATGGTGACGAGGCTTATCGTGAATCACATCACTTTGAAAAGCGCAAGGAAAAAATAATGTCCAATCAAGAAATAATAGTAAAATTGTAGGTGTTTCATCAAAGAGAATAGTGGAAGCATGGATTGATCAAACATAATAAATGAATGGGGAAACTGTTGTTGACATATCTATGATGGCAAGTGAACATTACTGCAACATTGGTGTTTCATCCTCAGGAAATGAAGCAAGGACAATCCATGAAACAAAAAAAGTGTACAGATCAGCTGCTATTGATATTCCAATGATGGATGTTATGACGGTCAATAAAAAGC
The DNA here is from genome assembly GCA_001517045.1 of Pseudotsuga menziesii. Classification (NCBI taxonomy): domain Eukaryota; kingdom Viridiplantae; phylum Streptophyta; class Pinopsida; order Pinales; family Pinaceae; genus Pseudotsuga; species Pseudotsuga menziesii. Next base: position 791,090 of record LPNX010780283.1, read on the forward strand.
ATGTTCCATCCTCGATAAATGATGCAGGGAAGAGTCGAAAAAGTCATGAATTTCAAGGGGTGGTAGTTGATATCCAAAATATGGATGTTGGGAATCCTAAAAAAACTTATGTATTTATAAGAAGTAAGAGACAATCCAAAAAGAAAAAAGTCCTAGATAATCGGAATGCAACATTGTATGAAACATGGTGAAATAAACTTATGGTGTAATAAGTATTTCTAGTGATCTTTCCATATTGAAAATTTATTCCATTTTGCTAACATTTATGTTACCAAATTTTGGAAATGTAATAATTGTTGGAAGGTGTTAGCACCTTTTCAATTTTCATGAATTTTCTTAAAACCTCATCTGATAGCCCTGTTAATTGGTTTTCCCATTCCTAAGTTATGCTTGTTTTGATTTAATTTGTTTCCTTTAAAAACTGGTCATAGATAGAGTATCACATGATTACATAATCCCATCAAAAAGTGTTTCTATTGCATAGCAATAATTTCACAGGCCTTAGGTTTAAATTACTGGAGAGAATATAATCCAGATGGATGTTCATACTTTCAGTAGAAAAAAGTGAAAAATTATCAAAGAATGTTCTACCAAAAGTTCCACGTTCTAGTAGTGAAATCTTGACCATGATCTAAAGAAGGCGCTTATGAAAATTTAAAAGTCCAACAAGAGGTAATCCATGGTGTTGCAACTTAATCACTTTAAAGTATACCATTACCCATTAAGTAATGCAATTATTTTCATAAAAGGTGATGAAGTTGTTTCAAATATTTTTTATTAAGTGAATATACACCTCATTTTTTCACATCACGATGGCATGTGTCATTCCTGAATTGCCTGATAATGTGGCCAAATGTTGTACTTATAAGTATTCTCTTGATATGGTTTACATGCATGCTGAATCATAATTGCAAGAAGACAATTTTAAGGGACCTTTCCTTTTTTGTTTGAAACCCGAGTTTCATTTGTAATTTCCCTGCAATTAATGGGATACTAAGTCATAATTAGAAAGAAACAAGACTTTCCAAAAGAATGGGGATGAAAGGAGGAATCTTTTTGCATCATGAACCCGAGGGTGTTGAATGGATCGAATCCTATCCAGAATGTGTTGAGAAATTCAAGAAAGAAGGGTGGTTCAGTCTGTGTGAGAAAATGCAGGGTTACAATAACAAATTTGTAGAGTCATTTATAGAGAGGTTCAATGGTTCCACATTGGAATTGGGAAGTTTAAAGTTCCAAGTAACAAAGCAATCTATCACTATTGCAACCAATGTGAAGGGTCATATTCCCTAGTCCGAGATTGCATTTCATATATGATAAAATGAATCATGTACATTATAACTCTATTTTAATCCAAATATGGATATAATGAATTCCAATATGAATATAAACGTGTAGTTCATATACATATTATTATTCAAAGAAATAAAACATCTTACAATATTATTATATTCTATCAAATTAACTGAGGAAAAAATAGAAAATAATATTGAATTTATTTCTTTAAGATAGCGTACAAGTTGAAGGACTTATCTTTCGTTACACTTGGCTTTGATTCTGAGAGGTCACTATGGTAATATACCTTTCTCATAACCATACCACTAGAATCTACCTTGCTTGCAACTGAGAAATTTTATTAGGATCTCAACCAGCTCCACGAATAACTACCTGGCGAGTTTCACTCTCCTATATTACCATATAGGGTACCTCATACCTTACAATCACCTTTATTCCCAGTCTCTCTTATCACATGAAACTTTATCCCCATTTCTTCCTCCTCCCAAGTCAATGTCCAAAGCCCAATTAAATAGAAAATGAAGGGTTACGTTACCAAAAGAAACAACCCTTTGTTTTCTACATCATAACTTTTTGGTTATTAATCATCCACAACGTAACTAATTAACTTCTCAAGGCCCATACATCAATTAATGGAAACGATTCTCAAGTCAAGAATCTGTATACTTGAAGGAAGAGGGTGTTCTTGATATGCGTTCCAGAGGAGGTCTCAGGAAAATATAGTCACTTTATACTCATTTTTCTCATAATTTCACAAGGAATTCAATGGTGTTATTTGTTTATGTTTCTCACTGATAGAAGTGTTTCCAAAACACTCATTTTGTAAGCTTTTAAGACATCATAAGATCGCTCTTCCCATTGGAAGTTGTCCTGAGACATAGCCCAGGAGGGGTGAATTGTGTTATCATTTGTTGCTTTCATTTTCTCATTTTCATATTTCTTTTATTTGCTAATGTGATTGATTTAAGCATTAAAATTTTCATCTTTTAAGCGTGCTTATGAGTAATTAACATATCAATTTCACATGCAAATTAATGGTTAAGAAGATGAAGTTCCCAAAGGGTTTACAGGACTCGAGGTGTCTATCTAACTTCCCAAGGGCACATCTTTAGCATACGATCTATGTTTAGGGCACACAATGACTTGTTGGAAAGAACAAATTGATAAGTATAACTTCTGGTTTGACATGTCAACCCATGCCCCCCTTAAAGGCCAAAAACCACCATTGAGTGCCTCAAAATGACCCTAAAAGTTTGGGACCCAAAAAAACATAAAAAATTACAAAAAAAAATGAAAAACCATTATAACTCGGTAAAACATGTAAACCTATCCACGTAGATAATTTCCTTACAAAATGTTCCTATATATTTACACACGTTTTATTCACTGTTACAAGTTTAACAAGTTTTGTATTTCACTCAATATCATAATTTTAACTTTCCAAAAATTAAAAAAAATAAAATTTAACTATCTATAAAAATAAGTTTTTTAATCTCAACAAATATTTATATATTTTTCTTTCTATATAATAATTTTTTTTACTAATAAGTTTCCTTATTAGTTTCCTTCTCTTTCTATACAATAATATGTTTTACTAATTTACTAAATTAAATAATTAAATAATTTTTATTATTTTCAATTTCTTATTTTATTTTAATTTAATTATTTAATATAATAATATAGTTTACCTCATTATATCTTGTTTAATTTTTAAATTCAATTTACAATTATCTTTTTTAATTATTATATAAAATAAGTTTATTTATTTATAATTATCTTAATAAATTTATTTATTTATTTATTTGTGATTATACTTGTTTATAGAATATTTATCTATTTTAATTTAAATTTATGTTTCTAACTATTTATATATTTTCAAAGTTTTTTAATGATGAGTATTCATTTTTTTGGTTTGCTGGTTTGTTATTCATCTTTAACATGGTTAGAATTCTTGTTTCCATACAAAAATGTACTAATTAAATTTCACCATTCCAATGTTTTAACATGAATATATTAATAATTAAAAAATCTATTATAACTATTATTTAATCTATATATAATATATTAAAAAAATTATTCCTAACTTTTAGATTTTAATTTATTTAATTAAACTTTTTAAAATACAATTTATGTATTCAAAAATAATTTATTTTCTTAATTTATTTAGTGAGATTATTTTCAAATTACATATATTTCAAATCAACTTTTTACATTTTTCAAAATTCTTATATAATAAAATTATAAATATTTTTGTTAATGGTATTATATATTAAAATATGTTAATTTTTACATGTTAACAAATAATATTATTTTATATAAATAAAAAAACTCAAAATATTAATAAAATATGTTTATTTAAATAATTTTTTAATAATATATATATTAAAAATAAATATTAAGTTTAAAAAAATACAATCCATCTTAATTATATATTAATTAATATATTAATTATCTTTAATATTAATAATTATTTAATTATATATAAATAATAAACCTTTAAACAAATATATCATACCTATTAGCAATGAAAATAGAATGTACAAAAATTTTAAGACCAGCAAAATTTAATTCTTCATAATATGCTATATGGAATAACTCAATCACAATGTGATTTTAAGTTAAGCCAATCAACTACAATGTGGTTTTAAGTTAAGCCAAAGTAAAATAAAAAAGAAAAAAGCCATTTAAATAAGAAAGAAAATGTATTATTTTCGTAAGTTATGTTTATATTTATTATAATGAATAATGAAAAAAGCCATTTAAATAAGAAATAAAATGTATTATTTTCGTAAGTTATGTTTATATTTATTATAATGAATAATTTTGGTAATGGAATAATATATATATATATATATTTTTAATGGATTAATGGTTTTTTTTAAAAATTGATGTAAGGAAATAAGTATAGGTATAAGAAGGAGAAGAAGTTTGTCTTTTATTGATTATGTGAAATAATTTGTTTTGGGTCTTTAAATAATGATGATGACTCAATTTGTATTTGTAATTGTGGATAATAGTTAGATTTAATACCAAGCTTTTTTTTATCAAAATTATGATAAATTTTGCATTTTCAAAATACTGTTCCCAAAATAAGATTAGAATTGTTGACAATGTTGAAAGTGTTTTAAGAGTAGCACAACTGCAAGTAAAGTGCCCTCACAATGTTGATAGGCACAACCAACGACTTAACCAACCACTTAATTTTGTAAAGATAACTAGCCCTTAAACAAAGGCTAAAATAGGTAATTTTATATCCATTATTCATACCAGATTGTTACAGTTAATATAACCATAAAACAAATACTATTTAATAATAAAAAACTAATATGAAAAAACAAAAACAAATTCTTTAACAACCTTTTAAGGAAAGGTTTTGTAAATCTTAATCAAGATGGATTCAAGCATAACAAGATACTACTACCATGAAATAAATCCTTTTAACTAAAGTCTTTTTAAATCTTAATCGAGATGGATTTAAGAATAACAAGATAGTACTCCCATGAAAGAAATCCTTAATGTACTTGTTACACTTAGATTAATCTTCTTATTAATATGCTCAAGCAAATCCAAAATCTTAGATAATATCTAAATGCCTAACATAATTTGTTATTCTAATTCCCATAAATCCAACTTGGGAATTTCAAATTTCCTGTGCCTGTCAATAAATATTTAATGACGGTTTCAATTTTTTTGTGCCTATCATTTTAGGTTTTAGGCAATTTCACCATGCTTCTCAATAATATTTAATGACGGTTTCAATATTTTGTGCCTATCATTTTAGGTTTTAGGCTATTTCAGTGAGTCAATTTTTTTTTTGTAGCCTGTCATTGGCACATATAAATTACCAGCAATGCAAAGCACCTTACATAAGTATACAAAACACAACACATTGGAGCAATATTTTTTTGAACGAGCAGGACTCAACACAATGGAGAAGGGTAATTACTAGCTGCAATGCATACACTGCAGGAGTGGGCCCAGCACAATGGCCAAGGGTAACTAGCTTAGGGTAGAGTAGGAATCATAAGTATTAATATTTTCCACCGGAAGCCTAAATTCATAAAAGTCAAATAAAAGTTTTAAATATTTTCTGAAGTGTCAATATTGACATATTCATTTTAAACTTGAGTGTCAAATACTGCAAAAACTTAAAAAACCTAAATTCATAAAAGTCAAATAAACTTTTTAAATATTTTCCTAAGTGTGAATATTGATGTGTGCGTTTAAAATGTCAAATACTTGCAAAAATGAAAAAAACTTTCTATAACAAGCCTGAATCCAACTCCTTTGGACCCATCAATTTTAAATTTTTTCTACATTCATAATATTTAATGCAAGACAAGCGGAAATAAAAACTGTACACAATCGTGGAGTTGCGTTGCAAAAAAAAGGCACCATAAATTTCAGGGACCATATTCAATTAAGGTGTTAGCTGGAAGTCATTATTGTAATTAAGTTTGGAGTCATTATAACAGTTGTTGATTGTTCTGGTGGAAATTGAATCTGGGTTACATTTAAAACCATTCTGGTTCCTCAGGCATAAATCCAACTCCCTTGAATCCACATATTCAAAATTGATTACATTCATAATAAAAATTGCAAAACACGTCCAAATCTCTTTAAACAACTGTAAACAATCGTGGGGTAATTGGCGTTCAGAAAAAAAGGCAAACGACACAGTGTAGTTTCCATCTCAGTGAGTACTGGTAGTACGTCGTACGCACGCAGGACGGTCAGCTCCCTTTATGTTGATGGAAACAAACTGCCGAATCCAATCCACTCAGTTATACAGTAGGGGCCGTGCATGAAGAGCGTCTCCCCTAGCCCAAACCCATCGAACTTCCTGATCTGTCCTCACAAAATTCTTTGTATCATTCATTGCTTTTGCTTTTGAAAAGTGCATCGCATTCGCATCTCTCTCAGGAAGAACAGTAAATTTTTGTCGTGAAACGCGTGCAACTTCAAGCCTAGTGATTGAAAAAGCTGCGATGCAGGCATTGTATTCATACTGTGATTACACCAAAACCTAAAACGACGGATCCGTGAGAGTATAATCGCACATGGATAAACGAGCAAAACCCACCATGAAAAAAAAGGTGATCATGTACGTCTGTTCACACGTCTCTATGGTAACGTAGACTAGACGGATCTCAGCAATTGCATGATGGCAGGCATAGGTTCCCGTCCTTTTGACAGACCAGACAAGAGCTAGCTTTCACTTATGACATTACAGCTGACGGGAGATCAAATTATGGGGTGGCGTTGCAGGGATTTCTTGTTCTGTTGTTGGGATGTAGCTAGTCTTTGACGTTTTACTGGTTTACTCCAAACTCTTCACATGCCTTGAGTACTACATTACCCAAAGCATGACCACATGAAGGTAATGGTATCAGTTTCAGTACAGGCTCAGCTCAGAGCTGCTGCTTATTTCAGAAACAGTAACTAAGGTACATACCGGGTTCCTTGACAAGACCTAACTGAGTGGACTCTATATCAAAATTGAATCCTTCAAGCCCTTCCAAGGGATTGAAACCCTTCCAAGCAGAGTCACACTTCCAAGAAGAGTCACATTTTTAGACAGCTGGCTCAACTCATCAATGTCTTTATAAGAAATCCTTGGCTGCTCAATCAACATTGTACCTTATGTATTATATGATTATGTAGCACAAGAAGAGTCACACTTCCAAGAAGAAGAGTCACATTTTTAGACAGCTGGCTCAGCTCATCAAGGCAAGAGCTATTTATTGAGCTGCAGACCATTTAATGCCGTTGCAGCAAGCTTGATGATAGTTGGATTTTGTGTTGTTTTGCAGCTCAATGGATAGCTCTTGCCGCTCATCAATGTCTTCATAGGAAATTCTTGCTTGCTCAATGAACATTGTACCTTATGTATTACACTATTATGGATTATGTATGACACTGAAGGATATGAAATGTTTCTAGAGTCCATCTTTCTTTTGGCATAGATAGACTAAAATATTTTGCATTCTTTGTGGCTCTCATTTATTTCTTGATTTATTGTACCATTCCACAACATTAAATCCATTACACAAATAGCCCCTAGATAATCCCACCATGATATTACACTATGAAGGATATGAAATGTGAACATGTTTTAGAGTCCATCTTCAAGTACTTCTTTATTTTGGCATAAAAAGACTAAAATAATTTGTATTATTTGTGTCTCCCATCTATTTCTTGATGTATTGTACCATTCCACAACATTAAATTCATTACATAGATCACTCCTAGATAATCCCACCATGATATTGATGCATGCATCATTGTTAGTGTCACTTAATGAAAGCTTCCCAAAGAACCTTGGACACCTTGTCTTTCTAAATCTCACTTGAAATGAGTTATGAGCATTGTTGACCATTGTCCATATGATGATTGACATCACATTTTGTTTCCATACTTCATCTCTTGGGATCCTAAAATCACCATAATATTATTCTCTTTGCTATACCCCCTTTAGATTTTATCAAATACTAACACAATTAGTCAAAGGTTATGGATGTAAATTATAATGGCATTGGGGACTTATTACTAAGATTAATTGCAAACGTGTGGCTTAATGACAATTTTGAAAAGCAAACAATAAAAAATTAATGAACCTAAGAAAATGTGAGCGTCTATTTTTTCATGTTTACTATTCCTATATAAGGTGTTGATTTGTTGTTTTATTGCAATGGTAATGCTATGTGTTTTTGTCTTAAAATTTATAATATTGTTACTACTTTGATATCTAATATATGATAATTATTTGACCACATTATTGAGCCTTTGAATCACTTAGTTTGCAATTAATGAAAACTCCATTATTACAATAGATAGTTTGTGCGAGTTTGGGCAGCTTCATCCTAAAGACAATGCAAATATTTTTCTTTATTTTTCAAAACACATTTTAATGAGTTTCTTTGGGACAAATTCTCTATTAATATTAGTGAAATTTTATTAAATTAAGTTTAGATTAGATATTGTACAAAATGGGCCTTGTCAACTACACAAACCTAATATATGGGTTATGGAATTGAATATTATGATTTTGTTCATTGAATTTTCTACATCACCAAATTCACTTCCTTCAAGTTTTGTTATAGCTGAAGTTTAACATAAGTGTGAATACTTGTAAAATATTTTGATAATTCCCCATAACTTTCTTTTCCTCTACCCCATCCCACCACCAATGTCAAAATATATCATTTTTAGCATTAACGATTGGAACCAGATATTTTTTTATGCATGTGTGGAATTCCTAGGAAAATGTGTGTGATTCCTAGGAAAGTTATCCAAAAGGTAGTGTAATTGTTGGTATAACCAAACTTGTGCATTTTGGATTATGCTCTAATATGTTCCCACTCTTGCACACTTTTTTGCATGGTCTCATTATGCCATTTAACATTCTAAATTGCTCCTCATAAAACATGTCTTAATGTTTATTAAATTTTATTATTAATGTAAATTTAACCTAAAATTATAAGATATACATGTTATCATTTTTTATTGAAATCAAAACACTTGTATCTAGTGGTTAATCCACTATAAACATTGTAAACAATTTGAAGATTTATTTATTATTTAGAATATTTCTTCTTGAAATATATACTTAGTTTACTCTTGTCAATTGAAGTACAAATATTTTTTCAACTTTTCCTTATGAAAGGGTTGGATGAATGTTTACCTTTCAACATGAAATTATGAATACCTCTTCAAATTTGATCATTGGAGTCCAATATAGGACAAATCAACATTTTTAATTATTTTTTGTTGGTTAGTAACAATGGACGGCAAAAAAACATTTTTTCATTGAAATTCTCCAAAAATTTTGTTTGTGGATGAAATTTTACATATCAAATCCAATCGCTTGTTTGTTTAACGAAATTTCATATCTAGAAGCTATGGTGTTGTAGTTCAAAACTACAACATTGTTGCACTATATGATCTAAAATAGAGCAAGGGTTGGATGATAATGGCGCTTCCAAAACCCTAGTTAAAATAACAAGAGAGCTTGAATTCATAGGGTACCCTAACCCCTCACCTCAATGGAAAATATGGTAAGTGGTGATAGGTTTTGCTCAAGGGAGAAGGTGAATGGGACATTGAGAAGGTAGCGCACTTGTACATGAGAAAACGTTTTGCATGATATGTTATAGTTATTAGTGTTGGAGCCATAAAAGAACAATACATATGGAAATCCTACATCTTATCATAGCTTTCCATGTGTCGTAGCATCATTGATTATGGGATCTAAAGTTGATCCTAGCATTAAAGGAACCTCATGACCCTACAAAGATCTATATGGTTGGATTGGGCATTAATATATGGTGTAAAATAACTGCTCCTCTAAGATGGTGGGATTTTAATGAGATAAGGCTATACATATGAACACAAATTCGTAGGACGCACCATAGCACTAACTAACACTCGGACACTGTCATGTTTGTGCATTTCACAATAATAAGAGCTCAACAACATCCTAAAGTGAATTCCATTGATGTGGAGAGATCAATGATGCAGAACCATTGATATGATATTATAATTGGTAGTTTGTCACAAGAGATCTTTTCATAAATCATGACACTTGTCGATCACAAGAGTAAGCCAATGGAGGTATTGGTTGGCCTACGATGTAACAAGAGGAACATACAACTTAACCACACATTTTCATTTCCTAACAAGGGATTTTCGGGAGAGGATACATGCATGTTGTTCAATCTATATGTGTTAAAAATGAATATTTTCTTCTTTAATTAGCTCAGAACAAGGGATTATGGGACATAACCCATTCATAAAATGCCACTTGGCACTAGGCCTTACCCTAAGAGATCAATAGGATAATGGATAAAGAAGAATTGAGGATTTGAGGATCCTACCCCTAACTCATGCAACATGTAACCTAATTACTCATTACAATTTTCTAACAATGGGTAACCCTAAGCAAAGGGACAAGTTGTTCGATCTATGAAGATCAATTATCACATAGTTCCCTAAATATTTGAATGGGGTCTCTCTCACGCAGATTCAAAGAATATTACCTAATATCAAATGCATCCACATCATTGTCCATAAATCAATAGAGTGTCATATCATACATTATGGAATGCCAAGGTGGTCACTATTCACACTACTATATACTAGAGAATATCTAAACTTGATATCTAACTTAAAGGTTTTAATACAAAAACACCCCTTCAACTTCCACAATTTCATTATAATATGGAATTCACATTGAATTTGCAAATTTGAGTTCTTTCTATTGGGAAAAATTGTTAGGGATTGTTAGGGTCCCACCCTAACTCCCCGAGGATTTTTTCCCCAAAAAAACTCATATCTGCTTGTAATTATAATCAAGATATGAAATGTACATTACATCGGATTAAACAAAGAATAACTCCCTAACTCCCCTAGTAAATGGAATAGAACGTTAATGTATTAGGGGGCATCTTTATTAAATAAGGCCCCAAGAGAGTGTGAAATCAATATGTGTAAGTGGACCCACTAAAGAAGGTCGTGTTAGCTCCCAGAGTTACCCTAGGTTGAAAGTCACGAAATCCCAGGCACGACAGGGCTTAAATTTTAACGATTTTAGAGCTAAATCAAGGATTGAATTTAGGTTTAAGACATTATCGAAATGCTCAGGTTGTATGACAATTTATTGTGGATAAAATTCGTGCAAATGCAAAGGAAATTTAACAAAGGAATTTGATGGAGCCAAACAATACAAAATAGAATATGAAAGAGATTAGATGAGGAACATAAATCAAACACAATAAGAAGAACTGACATATGAATTTCTTATGGACATATAGGGATAGAACATACTGAGCTGAATTAAGCAAAATTAATTCTTTACGATTTACAAAGGCTTACATGAGATATTTATGTATTTTTTAACAACACAACTCATAAGAGAAACACATACAAAATATTTCTATACACAGAGCAATTACAATATGAATTAAATATCATATACATAATCAAAGGAACTTCGAACTTTTGTAATTATATTCATCACTTAATCTCGAGGAAAGAATCAACATTGCTTGCATCAGGTCAAATAATACCACATTCAATGAAATACACTAACTAAAATACTTTACATCTAACTGAAATACACTTAACTCAACAATGGAAGAAAGAATACTACTTGTGTTATGCTGGTAAGCTACAAATCCTCTATTTTTTTATTTGTCGGGATGTTCAGGTAATCAATTGTTTTCCTAGCTTGTGTAGGATTAAATCCTAGTCTTGTATTCACCTGTTTGATCTCAACAATTGTTGATTTATAAATATCCATTTCAAGTCATTAAGTTAAAAAATTCCCATTAATCATTAAAAATTTGGGCAATTCTATCCTAAATTTCCTGTGTAGTAGTTCTCCTGAGAAATTCTTCTCCTTGAGAGTCTATTTTTAGTGATGCAAACTTGACTTTTTAAATCATCTATTTTATTTTATAGTCAATTATATCATCTTCCCTTTTTATTATGTCATGTTGCGGTTCTACAATTATGTCATTCTTTTGGTTGATATCATATTCAAGGTCCTTTACCTTGGTTTGGACATCTTCTACAATTTTAGCAGGATCCACAGTGGTATAATCTTCCTCCATAGCATCTACATCAAATATTTCAGGCGGTGGTGGTTATGTAGCTGCTTCCTGCATATCCTTCTCTATATTTGATTGCATATGGACTTGTTCAGTCACTTCTAGTGCTGTAGTGGATGCTGGTAAATATTGAACTTCCTTATCCTTTTGCACTTGAAGGGTGGATATCTGGGATGTCAATTTAGCTATCTTTTTATCTCTTTCCTCAACTTCAGCTCTGTGGTTTTCCATAGTAGCTAGTCACTGCTTCTTCTCTCTTTCAACCTAGTGTATTTCAGCAATTTGGGCTGGATGCATTATTGGAATATTCAATCGACTCTTCAAATTTTATATCTCATTATCTTTACTGGCCATCAAGGCTTTAACTTGAGAATCATCTCTAGGTTTGGCATTTAATTTAACAGTCTTCTCTTCAAGATCCTTGATGGTTACATGTTTAGATTTGGTAGTCCATTTTTCAGCTTTTAACAACTCACTCACTCACCTTATTTAAAGATTATCTAGGCCTTTTCTATTTTTTAGTGGCTTTCACTGCTTCTACACATATCATATCATTGCATTGCTTAACTAAATATACCTTATCTAGCTTACTAAACAGATACCAGTTTAGAACATGTTCTATAGCCTTATAATACTTCAATCTAATAGATTTTGATACTATAGGATCCACTATTGAGTACCTGAGTGTGTCACTTATGCTATCTTCCACTGTCAACAATATTTTGTTAGAAGGAATAGTTTGTGATATATCATCGTTTACACTTTGCATATTGTCCTTCCTAATCTTCTTGTAGATAGATTGCAAACTAGTTTGCATTAGTATAGGTCCTTTTGGAGTTATTGCTTTGGAACATAAGATATTACCACTCCCAAAATGTATCCTAAATACGAAATGAATTAAAATTTAATTAACATCACTAATCACATAATAAGTCAAACCCCTATCTGAAATGTCTTTTCCGGTTGCACAAGAAATAATGTGGAGTTTGGCACAAAATTCGATGCAGGGTTAATTCAAAATTTTCAAAAGCAGGTAATAATTAAAAAATCCCTCGAATCTCATTTTTTTCTATTTCCCCCATAATATCAGACCCAAAATATGTTTGCAAATGAGATCTGCTTATTTTTTCAATCTGCCGTGCTTGATCAAAATCTATGAGCCTGCCACTATGTCTATGATCAAACCAAATCGGATTTTGTTGAAATCCTCTGAAGAATTAGCGTGATCAATTGGTAATAATTTTTTTCCATTTTTATGTGCCCTAGGTTATATTATTTCAAATTTGTTTTATGTTTCCAAGCTGATTGTAAGTACAATAGAACATTTTATTGCTTACTAAATACGCCTCGCAGAGGAACCCTCCATTTCTTAAAAAAATTACATTATTTCTTTTATATCTTACCCTAAACAAAATATGCAAAGTCGTGTTGTGTTTTATATCTTACCAAGTTTAAACAAAACATGTGAACTCCAGCTCTTAGATCAAACCAAATCGAACCACGTTGAAATCCTCTAAGCACAATCTTTTGTGTAGTGATACACTCGTAAGTATTTTTTTTCAGTTTTATGTGCTTAAAAAATTTACATTCTTACCATACCTGAACAAAATCTACAAACCCATCAACAAGTCTTAGATCAAATGAAAATTGATTGCGTTTAAATCTTATGACAAAAATTCATGGTATAGTGATCGTGTGATAATATTTAATTTTTTTACTTTTTTCTGTTAATCGACTGGTGTAGTGATGGACTGCTTATCGACAAACTAATTCAATGCATCAAGTCTCTGATCAAACCAAACTGGACCATCTTGAAATCCTCTGAGAAAAATCAATAGTGTAGTGATGGGATTGGTAATATATA
>LPNX010780283.1:805187-841610 GCA_001517045.1 Pseudotsuga menziesii
ACTCTCGTTATATTCACAAAGAGAAACCAAGACTTAACCCTGTTAATATCACAAAATACAATAAGTACATTCACAGAGAAATGGACTTATCAAAAAATACATGGTCTAGATCAGGGCTAGACCCTTCATATCTCGGCAAAAAATAGTATGTCTCATATGTTTAGACCCATAATCATGTATCATCTATACATATTCATTGGAATTAATTGACAAAACCATCTTTCCATCCAAGAATTGATACTAATTCGCTATGATTTCCTATGTCTCTAGGTTTCCTCGATAAAGTAGCAGAGCTAGCTTAGATAGTCCGTCATCTTCCATGTTCAACTCTCTCTCTCTATATGAGTAATTCTGAAACTTGTGAAGAATTCCAATAGCCTTCTGATTGCTTTCAACAATTGTTGTAAATGAGGAGTATCGATTTGAATCTTATTGTTTACCCAGTCAACCACAATTTTGGAATCCCCGAACACTTGCAGTTGTGTTATATTGTTGTTTATAGCCAGATTTAGGACCAAATGCAAGGCTGTTAGTTCTGCCTTGTTATTGGCACAGTGTCCAGGAGCAAAATTTGCTTACAGCTTATGTTTGTCTGAGAAGTATAACACTCCTCCCAAGCCTCCCAGGGGAGGGTCTCCTTGACTAGCACCGTCGAAGAAATCCCATGGAATAACTTTATTTATCTATGGAGGAACAAGAACTCTTATTTTAGGCTCTTTTTCTTTGGATTTATGTTCCCTGGCCCACTGTACCACAAGAGTTGTTGTTACTTCAAGAGGAATCAATTTATTATTGAAAATAATTGTGTTTCTAGCCCACCAAATTCCATATGATAAAAGGGATGGGAAAGCACTGTATAAACATACCAATCTTTCTATCCACCAAGCTTTTGCTTTGTGTTCAAGAGAGACCCCTGGAATCCTTGATACTTTAGTTCCTTACACACTGCCTTCCATATAGATTCTGCATAAGAATAGAAATTAAACAAATGAGAACCGTTTTCCTCATCTGAGTAACAAAGTGCACATCAACTTGGACCAATCCATCATCTTTTCTGCAAGTTATCCCAGCTTAAGAGCTTGTTGTTAAGAGTCAGCCACAAAGTTATTTTGGCCTTTAGGGGGCCTTTGGAATTCCACAATTGCTTCCACCAATCCATCTTCTCTCCCTGATACTGCTCCAAAGACCAAGTCTTGTATCCTAGTTTATCTGTGAAATCCCCATTAACAAGATTTTTGGTCCATACCAACTTATCTTTTTCCTCCTCCTCTAGATGAATAAAACTAGACTTGAGCAGAGAAATAAAATCATTCCATTCTTCCCTAATCCCTTCCTTTAGACCTAGGTCCTCTAAATTCTTCCAGAGAGTTTCCCTCTGCATTGAAAGAGAGCAAGCTTGGTTTAGTGTATAGATCCCTAACCTTCTTAGTTTTATGACTAGTGCTTCTGACAGTTTATATCTCTCCCCTGCTCCTGACCATAGATCTTCTCCAACCCAAACTTCTCTCCCATTGCCTACTGACCAAGCCAACTAGTTCCCCACTTTAGGGAAGGATAGTACCAATGCTTTCCATCCTATAGACCCATTCTTGAAAGATTTATCTTGTTTCCTTATCCACTCTTGGATGGATCCATTGGGATAGTATTTGGAGATTAAGACCTTCCCCCATAAGGAATCAGGATTATTGATTAGGCGCCACAATGTTTTTTTCGCCAGAGATTGACAAAATAGAAAGGGGTTCTTGATGCCCCATCCTCCTAAATCTTTAGGGATGGATAGAAATTGCCACTTAGCTAAGGGGATTCCTTCTGAAATTTTATTGGAAGACCATAATAAAGAGAAGAAAATTTTCCTTAGTTTCTGTAATATACCCTTTAGAATGTAAGCAATTGTGGCCCAATAAACCGGGATACTTTGGAGGATTGCCTTGAGGAGAACCAACCTCCCTCCCCTAGATAAAAACTTATAATTATAGCACCCAATTCAGCCTTCAATATTTTTGTATAACCACATCCAATCTTTAAAGGAGTAAGCATTAGGTTTGAGTACAAACCCTAGGTATTTAAACCCTTCATCCATTGGTTTTATTGTGTAAGGGAATTCAATACTTAGCCTATCCCGTACCTCTTCTGGGAAGCCATTTTAAGAGAGAATGGACTTTTCTACATTAATATGCATTCCTGTATCCTTCTCATATAAGTCCAGTATCTGCTTTGCTTCTTTAAGGTTTTCCCATGTTCCCTCGCCCATCATTTTCACATCATCCACAAACAACATGTGAGACAGTTCTTCTGAATTAGTTACCATTACTTCTTTATAATATCCTTCCCTTTTAGATTGATGGATAATTCTACTTAGGGAATCTACTATCAACAGAAATAGAAAAGGGGAAAGAGGGCACCCCTGTCTAAGGCCTCTTGTAGATATGAAAAAGTTAGAGGGTGAGCCATTAATCATTACTGCAAAGGAAGATCACTGAACACATCCCATTATCCAGTTATTTGTCTCTAAATCCATCCCAATATGAATCATTACTAGCCTTAGAAAGGTCCAATTCACCTTGTCATAAGCTTTGGAGAGATCTAATTTTAAGGCAAAGGCTTTGCTCTTGCACTGCTTTATGGTATGGATTGCTTCCTGCGAGAGGGACACCACATCATGGATTTGACGATTAAACAAGAATACGACCTGATCTTTTGTTATGATTTCACTTAAAATTGGCTTCAGCCTTTGAGCTATAGTCTTTGCAATTATTTTATAAACCACATTGTAACATGAAATTGGCCTAAAAGGATTCAAAAGAGGAAGGGTTTTGTTTCTTAGGGATGAGAGCCAAGAATGTGGAATTCAGGGCTCCCAAAACCTTCCTGGCCTTTGAGACTCTTGCACAACCTTCATCAAATATTCTTTGACCAGGTCCAAAAACCCCTGAAAAAATTCAATAGTAAAACCATCCGGTACAGGGCTCTTACCTTTCTGGAAGGAGTATACAGTTTTCTCCAGCTCCTCCTCTGTAACCTCTTCCCTCAGGAAATTGTTCATTTCTTCATTTACCAGCCTTGGAAACAGGCCGATGACCTTAAGAATCTCCTGAATATTACAGCCCTCTAGTTCCTTGAAGAGATTTTTGAAAAACCTCTCCCCGACCTCCGTTTTTTCTTTGAAAGAACTGACCATTACCCCATTCATATCCTTTATTGTTGATATCATGTTCAAATTCCTTCTATGGTTAGCGAAATTGTGAATTTTTTTTGTATTGTTGTCCCCTTATTTGATCCATATAGCTCTTCTTTGTAATCTTAATAACTCCTCCTCCCTGGCCAACAACTCTTCTCTTTTTAGTTCCTTTTCCTTGACCTCTTTCAATTCTTCCTCTGTAAAAATTCCAGAGTTATTTTGACTGTATATCTCTTTTAAGGAAATTTGAACTTCTTTGAGTTGTATCTGTTGATTTTCAGTGTTAAGCCCTAGCCCAGGGTTTTGTCACCTTCTTTATTTTTTACAAATTTTTTGATAGTTGTTTCATGAAGGTGACATTGGGGGTGACCACCAACAGGTTCCATATTTCTCCTACCAATTTTCGGTAGTCTTCCTCCATCAACCATGCAAGTTTAAATTTGAACGGGGCAGCCAGCTTCATCTTTGGGCTTTGAATTTGTAGGAGAACTGGGAGATGGTCAGACAGACCTCCTATTTCAACCCATGTTTTAACTATCAAAGAACCTAAAAGCAAATTTTCTGAAAGAAAAAATATGTCTAACCTCTTGGATATGTCATGTTCCCCGCTTTTGTTGTTCCTCCAAGTCGGGATTAAATTAAGAGGTTGAAGGTCCACCAACTCTTTGGATTCAAAGAGCGCAGCAAAGAACGAACCCAGGACATCATGACAAGGAAAAGAACCCCAATTTTCTTTTTTAGATAAAGTTAGATTCAGGTCCCCATCGAGAATCACGTTCGTTGGCTCCAATGTTGCTGAAGAGAAGAAGGATTCCCAAAACCCTTTTCGTTCTTGATAAGGTCCATAGACATTATACAGAGCGTAATATTTCCCAGTGTCTTTCTCCTTGAGAACTCTTTTAAGAACTGTGTTGTGCTTCGCCATTGCCACTTCCTTGAATTCCTGATTCTAGGCGCTTATCAAACCCCCCGAATGACCTCTCGAACTTATGTGACCGAAGCTCCAGCCCTTGATCCATGGCTCCAAAACTTGTATTTTTCGCCCTCCATCATTATTTCTTGAAGAAAAATGATCGCAGGTTTGAGATTAGTGACCATTCTTTTGAGAGATTTTAATTTGGGGGAGCTCCCCAACTCCCTTGCATTGAAGGATAGAACCAACATCAGGTGACCCTAACCTGGTCCTTCCCTACTCTAAGGGCCCTACCAATCATTTCCTATTTACCATTCTTTACATCCACCTCAACTTGTGATTTAGCTATCGCAATGTGAAATTTCCTCCCTACAGTGACCTTAGGAACCTTATCTGCTGCTAGTTCTCTAGATGACACTTGGTCTCTTTCAACCGACACTTTAGACCGTGTATTATATATTTTATCCTTAATTCACAAAGGGGGTCCTTTGGGGACGCCACCTTTTTTTCCTACTTACCCGGGACAAAACAAGTGTCCTTACATTCCTCAAACAATGTTACCACCTCGTTTCCCGCATGCAGGACATGTGTTTTGGGATGCGACGGAATCGAAGTAGTTTCCTTAAGAGGAGTCACCACCTTTCTTTCATCATGCGGGAAAATTGTACTAGGAGAGGACTGCTCATGTCTCAATGTGTTTGTAATATTGGCAGATGTAGAATTTTCAGGAGGGTGTTCCAGCTTACCAGGGAGCACATGCAACCCTTCTTCTGGCGAGGTAGTTCTCTGCTTGCCACCTATTGCCATTGTTTCACTCCTTTCTTCGTTCTACACAGAATTTTTATCCCCCTATTCCCTGTACTGCTATGGCCCTCATTCTAGGTTTGGACAGTCCCATGCAATGTGGCCAACCTGTCTACAAGAGAAGCATCGAAATGGGATTTTCCAATAGTCCAACCTCTATCACCACAGGCTCCCATGAAGCTCCATATTAATTTCCTCGAACAACCCATTGCGTAAATCCACTTCGATTAGAATTTTGGCACACCTTCTGTCCACCTTCTGCTCCCATTCTTCCTCCAGAGCTACAAATTTACCTATTTTATCTCCTATTGCCTTCATTATCTCCTTTTTCCAAAACATTATGGGGAGCCCTGGAAAAATTGCCCATATGTTTTGCACATTCTGGGGTTCCCTGTTGGCATCAAAGTCCACACTCCAATTCTTGAGAATTAACCCTTAAGGCCCCCATTGCATGTTGTTATCTAACAATATCTTCCTCTCTACCTCGGTCTTAACACGAAATAGTATCCATCCTCTTGAAATAATGTGGAACACTGGTAACTGCTGCATATGGGGACTCCAGTTTATCTCCATCCACCTCCGGAGAGCAATTTCACCGACTAATTTTCCATAGAGCCGTCCTACCAAGGCTAGTGAAAGGTAGTCAAGTATTTCTGTAATCAAAAAATCCTTCCCTACTACTAAGGAAGCTGCGTGTTTTTTAGCTTTGGATCCTATACGTTTTCTTGTTTCACTAACTTTATTTGTTATTATGGTTGCATCCTCCTTCCTGCTTGAAAGATCGGGCCTTGGTTTCTCCGACCTGTGAGCGGACAATACTTCATGTTGTGATTTCGCCACTTGTGAAAAGCGTGTAAAAATATGACCTTTCCCTTCTCGTGAGATAGAGTCATAATCTACTTCATCGATCACCATTGTGAACGTAAGACTTTAAAACATTAAAAACATAAAAAACTTTATCTCCTTTCCTTTTATTCCTCCCTTCGCTTCGCATTGTTTTACTCCGTATTTATATATATATATATATATATATATATATATATATATATATTCAGTTTTGTGTGCTTAAAAAAATTACATTCTTAACCTGCTTGAACAAAATCTATGAACCCATCAACCGGTTTGTGATCAAACCTAAATTGACTTCCTTGAAATGTTATGCAAAAAATTGATGGCGCGGTGATAAACTAACGATATTCATTGTTTCTTTTTCTGTTAACCGACTAGTGCAGTAGTGGACCGCTTTCTGTCCAATTGATTGTTGTTTCACTTTATATGATAAAATTATACCAATTACAAGTCTGATACAAAGGATAAGACTTTTTTTTGTATTCTCCCGAGATCAATATCTCTCCTTTCCTGAATGTTGTACATTTTATTGATGACAATCCAAGATTCCCTAAATCCAATCCATTCTGCTTGATTATTCATTTTTTTTTCCAATTCCCAAGCATACAAATAGATGATATTTCCACCTGGGTCAAAGATAACCCCTCCCCCCTGCCACCCCTATGCATTTTTTGTATTTAAGCAGTCTATAAAATGATTTATCATATATTGTATATGTAGAGTAATTAACTTTTATCTTTATTATTTGCTGCAGAAACTAGTTTGGACCATCTTGATGCGAATATAAAAGCTTGGTTGGAAGGAGAAAAGAGATCGAAGGTTTTTACCAAAGGTTAGAATTTGTGTAGTATTTATATTATGTCTTTATCAATACTATGTTTTTTCACTCTTCCTTTACAATTAATATGTCATGTGTAACCTGTGTAGGCCATTGTGGCTTGTTGTCGTGATTGCAGAATTTTACTTCTTATAACTTTGTTCATGTTCAATAAAAATCCTGTTCTGTTGCCACATAAGGAACGAGCCATTTCCTCCAGATGTTGTGGAACAAGCTTTTCGAATATTTGTTGAAGAGGACGTTGAACGAGAAAATAGACAAAAAATGAAGCAACAATGTTGGGCTCCGGAATTGTATTTTATAATGATGTTATTTACATTAATTTCCCATTAAATCTACGATGATTTAACACATTTATGTTCAATAAGGCTATATTTTACTTTGTTTTATTAATTAAAATCTCGTAAATGTAAAGTGAGCCTAATATGTCATTTCGATGTATTAAACGCAATATTACAATTAATGGGCATTTTGGCACTCCATCTAGCCCTTCACCCGACTCTGAGTTTTGTGCTAGGTTTAATGGCATGTTTCTTATTAGGTTCTTGGTTTGCTTAATCCTCGCCTTCTATTTCTCCTAGGTCCTATTGATCCTGCATATGCAAATAAAAAAACATAATGATGAGCTTTGGATATTTTAAATTTCAAACAAATAGATAATTGAAAAATCAATATATATTAAAATAATCATTTAAGATATTCATAAATTTGTTTGAATTTAAAATCACAATTAAGTTGTAATGACTTAATGTATTAAAAACTCTAAAGCCATAAACTATAGTCACGCTAATTTACATGCCACCTCATAACATAAAGGGAATGGGTAATTAAAGGAACGGTATATCCATTTAAAAACCATGATGAATGAATTCTTTTAAAAAAAGGGCATCTTCATCAAAACCCACTCATATCCAAAAATTAACCAAAACACATAATATCTAAAGTGGATTATGAGTTTTTCATATCAACGTGAATTTGGCATTGGTTGTTAAAAGGTAAAGTTATTACATATATGCCAAAACATAAAAAAAAAACATTTTAAAACTCCATGTGGGAAAATGCCAAATGAATATTATTCCATACTAACTAATGCATTTTTTATGTTATGAACAGGATGTGAACTCAAATGTACAGAACACAAAGTAGATGGAATTCACGTACCGTGAATAGGAGGTTCTATTGCCCACCTGACACACATGGTTCGTGAGCTCTTGCTTGAGAAGATTCACGTTGTAACTATCCCAAACCTCCAATGCATCCACTGTTTAATGTCCAGGAAACCATCATCCACGATTTGGGGGAAAACAGTTTGTTTAGTTCAGTCCGTAAATGAAAGTTGTTTTCAGTCTTTAATACATTCTATTATTAAAAAGGTTGACCACTGAAAGGGTCGACCCTCTCTCTCCATTATAAAAACTATATAAAGACATAATGGGCTATGAAAAATCCTGCCGCATATACTCTGTAATTTTTCATTTTCAGTGGATATAAAAATTCTTGCTCAGTTCTGTGATTGCGTTTTCCATTTGTTGGTTGGTGACTGATTAGCTCGTGAATGGAAGCCACTGTCACCTGAGAGGGCCCCTCAGTGACAAGTGTGTATTTCTGTGTGTGATTCAGATCAGTTGTGTTCTTCCTGTGCATCTTCATGTTTCTGTCAGCTAAGTGTTACTTCTGTGATTTAATTGCTTATATTAGTTTGTTGTTGTTCAAATTTCTTATCATTAGATTATATTTCATTGGTTTAGTAGTTTAGAGTAGTTGCAGAGCTCTATATCTGTGTGTAGGGAATTTACTTATGTTTTCATGTTCTTTACTTCTTGTTGTAGGTGTTTTATCTCATTCCTGTAGATCCCATAAATTCATTTCTGTTAATTTCAATTCAATTAGTTTGATAATTAGTTGCTCCATTAATCACGTTTTTATTCCTGCAATTCCCATTCCTTCACATCTTTGTCTTCCTTTCGAATCTGTTCCTGCATGCTCGGAAATTATACCACTGCCTTCACATTTTTCTTCATCTCTGTGTGTTGCTGACTATTCACATTTTTCTCTGTTCAAGAGGAAAATTTTGGGGGAAGCGTGTGAGAAAACCGTAAGGAATCTCAGGAAATGGCTTGAAAACCACTTCCCAATTAGACCCATTTACCCCTAATCATGGGAAGTTTTCTGAATGGCTTAACAAATAGGGATAATTTTTTTTCCGAACAGACATCACGTTTTGCCATCCCATTTTTCCCATCCATTCTTCTTTCTCATGTTTTTCTGCTCAATGGATTTGCATTGCGTTTTTCCTTCCACGATCTCGGTGTCATTTTCTTGTGTTTCCTTCTCCTAAGTATACATATTGCAATTCCTCTTTTTGTTTTGTTGTAGGTAGGTGCTTAACACCGTAGAGCTTTGTGTTTTCACCTTCACCCACGACACTTTGATTGCTGTAGGATTTAGTTTAATTTCCAGAATTGTGTTCTTGCTGTAGGTAGATTTCAGAATTGCATCTTCATTGTTTTAGGCATTTGCTTTCATTCCTTTTGGCTACCGTAAGACTTGCACTTCATTTCCAAGAAATCTTTTAGTTGACAAAAATAACATTAAGGTTTAAAGCTTTAGCACTTAAAATGTTTTGTCTTTGTCTTGTTTGTCGTAGATATGAGATAGAATTTCTTTTACTGTCTTTAAGCTTTTGCTTTCTTCTCTTGTATCATAGGGTTTGCTTGCTTTGAATTTGCATTCATAGAAGATAGGTTTCTGAATTCCGTATCCATAGACATTAGTTAAAGAATAGTTCTCTGTTCTAGATAGCATTTGAATTTTGTCTTGTAGATTAGTTCCTTTCCGCAACAATAGAAAGCATTTCAATTTGTTAATAGGAATGAAATAGTTTGCTTACGATTAATTTACTGTTTTAAAAGCATTAGTTGTCAGTTCATGCTTGGTCTTTAGAGTAGCATTTCATCTTGCTCTTGTGAATTTGTAGTTAACTGTTGGACTGAATTTCATAGGCTAATTAGAGTAGTATAGTTTCATGTTCTTGAATAGTTTGTTTGTAATTGAACTTGTTTGATAGCTTAGATCTCTGATTTTGTACAGTGGATAGTTTTTCAATTCATAAGAATATGATAGGTAATTTGCTTACAGTTTGAATGATTATTTAAAAATAGTTTTACTTTTGTAGCTTAGACTTAACAATAGTATTCATTTTAAAAAATTCGTAATTAGCAAATTTCATTTATTTAACTGTAGTTTTAAATGCAAATTTAATTTAGAATAGTTTCAATTATAAATAATAATTCATTTTAAGATTGAATTGAACTGTGAACTCTATGCTGATATAAAACTTATTAAAACTCATGTTAATGAAATCTATTGATTTGATAAAATCATTGAAATATTAAATGAGAAATTAATTGCCAAGTTCACTTTATGTCACATATTTTGTTCTTTGTGTCACTGCATAGTTTTATGTCTACTTAATTTAGTTTCCGAGTCATATTAGAATGAGTTGTTTTATTAGTTATTTTCATTTACAAAGATATTCTTTAGAGGTAGGATTGTATTGAAGTGAGTATTGAACATTATTTCATTTTTTCACTTACGTTAACACTTGAAATTTGAATGCTTTGTAGATTTTAGATTTGATTGTATTTAGTTAGCGTTAGGATCTTAAATATGAATTGAATTAATGATCACTAGATTAAGAATCTTAGTGTTAAATATTTCAAGTTCATAGATCAATTGTTGATTAGATTAGATTTGTTAAACTAGTTTGCTTACATTAGTTTATGATTCCTCACAAAGTATTTGTTTACACTTGGTCCTTAGATTAGTGTTTCAATCTGCTTTATACGATTACATAGAATTCGATAACTAGAGTAGGATAGTTGGTTAGTTTGATATTTTTGAAAATATAGAGTAGTTTCGCTCATAGAATAGATAGATTAATTGTTCTTTTCACTTATAGCATAATTTCCTGTTTTACAGTAATTAGTTTCAGATTTGCTTTCGTAATTAATTTCAGTGTTTTCTTTCGTAGTTACTCGCATAGTTAAGTAGATTCTCATCCCTGCATAAGCATATAGTTCATGCATTCATGAAATAGTTTAGTTGATTTGTTGCCTGGTTTGAATAGTTAAATTTACTTTCATTAGATTAGATTGCTTTCGGACCAAGTGACCGCTTTCCTAGATTAGTTGTTGTAATTTAATTTCATATAATAGATTAGATTTGAATTCTAGTTGTTAAATAGTTTCCCTGCTTTCATAAGAATAGATTGGATTCCTGCATTTAACTCATGATAGTCATGCATGTAGTTTAATGTCATGTAGTTGTATGATTAGTGCATTTGCATATCTAGTTAGCTTAGATTAGAATAAGCTTTAATCCTGCACATATCGTGTTTGCATCTCACAAAATACCTTCCTGGGTTGACAAATTAAGTGTTGAACTAAGTAGTGCATATTTTACCCAACAAACAAATGTCTATACAACGACAAAAATCATAGAAATCATATAGACTTGCAAAATATGATTGTTGGAGTGACGATGATGTATCCAAGGGTAATGCTGTTGAGAACCAACCTAATGATAGGGAAGTACCTTATCAACTGCAAGGTCATTCAACTCTGCAGTATGTTTAGGTAAAGGCTCCAAACTTTGATGAAATTGCTCTTCTTAAAGGAGAAAATGGTTTATAAGAAATCATTATCTGCAAAGTTGTAAATGAGTCACATACAAGAAATGTAGAGTTGACACCATTGGTTCCTTGTGACGATGGTCCAATTCTTTACAGTGTTAGTACCATTGACACATGGACACATACTATGGATGATGTCCTAGTTGTTCAAATGGTGTATGCAGATGAAAGTGGAAAGATTATGTTGCACCATGCTTCACTTTCTAAAATAAAATCACAATTAACTTCAAGTGGGGCAGATGAAAATCATAAAAAAAATCAACTACAGTCATCAAGCGAGGGGTTTATATGGAATCTTGTTCAGATGTGACTCCCCTACTGATTAAAAATGGTCATTTTGTTAAGATTGGTAGAAATAATTTCATTCAAATGGATGGGATTTTGGTGCGCAGCACAAATCCATTTGATTTTACCATAAAGGTCGGCATGTATGTCCGTATTTATAATGGAAATTTGTCTAGAATGTCTGAAGATGAGTCATTGAAAATTCCATATCTTGTAGAAGTGTTCGATTGTTTAGTAGATGTTGCAACTGGTGGAATATTTGGTTGGGTAACAATATTTGAAAATCATTAAGATGTTTTCGGTAGAGGCCACTATATTTCGGAAGGTGTGGATTTTCATCCACATGAGGTGTTCTACATAAAACAAGGTCTGTTGATACTAACTGAAATAATTGATTATGAGTATACATGTGTATCTTTTTATATATATTGTTCAACTCATATATAAAAATTTTATTTAGAGTATCTAATGTTATATTGTGTTGGTTTGTAGGCATTGTTGATGTTTTCTTTACTGTGATCTCTATTAAAAGGTGGGGCACTAGCAGTCGAAAAGGAGAATCTTTTTTTTATCGTTTTATTGCTACGAATGATGATAAGCACACCACTTTTCAACTTCTTGCAACAAAAGGTGACAATGAAGTTGTGACTGCTAAATTAGCTGCCTTTATATAATATGGAACACACAATGCATTTCCATCATATATCAGAGTATTGCAGCCCGATCAAGTACATCGTCACAATATTCATCTTATTTCCTACAAAGTTTTCAATCACATAAGGTCTCGAAACATTATACGCAGTGAATCTTATGTGGAAATTCCTTATTCATATGAAAGTTTCATGGTTACTTTTGAACTAATTGCAATGCATTATGTACATCCCGAGGTTGTAAAGAAGAATGATTCTCTAGAGTTTAGCATAGAAGGCTATGAGAATCTTAAGGAGGCAATTTTATATACATGCCCAACCTTTCCTAATAGATATCATCCAACTTCGGTCTCAAGTGATCAGACTCAACCACTTGGTAAAAGGAGAGGGACCAAAATTTAGATTTTTCTATTTGTACAATAGCCTACAACCTCGTGTACAAGTACACTTTTCATGGGATTCACACCAATGAGATCTTGTCCATCACTGTTATAGATTAGGAATGAGGATTGGTGTACCCCATTTGGATTTGTAAACATTTTTCCTTTCATTAATAATTTTTTTTATATTGTTTGGTGTAATATGTATGGTAAATTTATCATTTAGTATATATGAATTTATTTATTTCTTGTATTCAATTTTTCTCGTATTTTAATGTTATTTTATGAATGGTTTTTCTTTTCCATGATTTTTTTCTTGATATGTTAAATTTGAATGTTTGAAACAATGATATACATTTTGTAGCCTGTGGGTTATTAAGAAGATGGTGTTGTACTGTCTTCAAAATTCCCTAAAAGCTACTCATTTTAGTCTTCTATAATCATCAAAACATGCCCTGCTCATATTTTCACTTACAGAAAACCTAAAGTAGATATTTTGAAAAACTAAAACCTAACAAAAGTGGCATTTTCTTCATCTTTGTGGGGAAACCCATTTAAAATTAATCTTGGCCTAGTCTAAATAGTGTTTCTCCCTTCTTAGTATTTAGTTATGTAGACAATATTTCCTTTTGACAGCTACATGAAGTGCAATTTATATGTATATGCACTTTGGTTCTATATGTTAGTAGCTGCTCCAAGATAAAATGTGTTGATCATTTTGAACTTGTTGCATGTTGAAGAAGCTTGGGGTCTTCTAATAGACCGAATTAGAGTTTGTTTAAGAATGTATTACATTTAGGATTGAAATAAAATATGATTTTTTATGAGGAAAAAATTGAATGGTTGTTTACCTTTTTTATCCAAGGACTAAATCACATTATTTAATCTAATACAGCACTAAAAACATTCTGCATGTGCTAGTAAGAACGTTACATTATCAAATTGAATGATTCAAGTTGAACATGATGTGTTTTAACATTCACCACTACTCTAGTATTCAATATTTTCAATTTTATGCTAAAAATTGTTGTTGTGAAAAATACTAATAATCTACCATAGTTCACCAAAATTCACACATAAGGTTCAATATTTGTCTTGCTTTAGTGATTAAAATTGGAGAATGTGAGTTTTTATTATTCTCTATTTTTTTTTATATTTTCATATTTTCATTTCATACTTGCAAATACATGGAAATTTGGTTGAGTAATTGTAATTGACGAAATTACTTATTACTGGAAAACTGGCTCAAGTGGCTATGGGAAAATGACTGCCATTTCCTCAATGAGAGAGAGAAAAATATTTTGAAATCACCATCATGTAGGTGGATGACTAATGCACCTGAGTGTAGTCTTGGTTTTGGAAAAAATTCTCTAGTCGAGAATATATTGGCCTTAGGAAAATGCCTTACACTTCTCACCTTGCAAGGCTAAAAAAATTGTGAGTGCTTTAGCTTTCAAGTGGAGGATTTACACAGTTGACCATTGATTCATTCTTGATAAAAAGTATATGTCCAAGAAGATAATGGCTTTCCAAAAAAACTAATCAACCTGTCTTTCTCAATTTCAGAAAGTGATCTCCATTGGAAAAATTGGTTAAGTATTGAAAAATTGGCCCAACTGGCCTTGGGAAAATGCCCTCCATTTCCTCCCTGAGAAACAAAAAATTATTATGTAGGAACCATCATGTAGGAAGATGGTTAACTTGCTTCACCATTGACTCAATTTTGATAAATAGTCTCTGGTGAAGATTATATTGGCATGCAAAAACAACCTTTCATCCTGTTTTGCACTAAAGAGGGCCTAAATGGACTTAGTAAAATGCCCACCATTTCTCACCAGTGAGGGATACAATTATTCTCAAAACATAATCTTGTAGGTTGATGATTTATGCACTTGACCATTGGATCATTTTTTGAAAAAAGTGTAAGGTTGAGAAAATATTGTCCTACCAAAACAACCACTTATCCTGTTTTGCAGCATGCTAGAAAATGACCTCGTTGGTAAAATATGGCAAGTATTGAAAATTTGGTTCAAGTGGCCTTGGGAAAATGGCCGCCATTTCCTATCCGAGAGAGAGAAAGTTGTTATGAAAGAACCATCATGCAAGTGGATGATTAATTTTCTTCACCATTGAATCATTTTTTATAAATAGTCTCCAGTGAAGAATATATTGGCTTGCCAAAACAACCTTTCAGCCTGTTTTGCACCTAAATATTGCCTAAATGGATTTAGGAAAATTCCCATCATTTCAAACCAGTGACGGATAAAATTATTTTGAAAACACAAGCTTGTAGGTGGATGGTTTATGCACTTTACCATTGGATCATTTTTGGAAAAGTGTGTAACGTTAATAAAATATTGGCTTTCCAAAACAACCACTCAGCCTATTTTGCACCATGCCAGAAAATTCCCTCGCTGGTAATATTTGAGAAGTATTGAAAATATGGTTCAAGTGGATCGTTTTTAGAGAAACTTGTAAGGTTAAGAAAATATTGGTCTACCAAAATAGCCATTCACCATTTTTTGCGCCATGCTAGAAACTACCCTTGTTGGTAAAACTTGACAAGTATTGCAAATCAGGTTCACGTGTCCTTGGGAAAATTCCCTCCATTTCATACCTGAGAGAGATAAAGTTATTATGAAGGAATCATCATGCAGGTGGATGATTAATTCGCTTCACCATTGACTCAAATTTTATAAACATTCTAGGTCGAGGAATATATTGGCCTGCCAGAACAACTTTTCATCTTGTTTTGCACCTAAATATGACCTAAATGGCCTTAGAAAAATTCTCACCATTTCTCACCAGTGAGGGATAAAATTGTTTTGAAAACATAATATTGTAGGTAGATGGTTTATGCACTTGACCATTGGATCATTTTTGGAGAAAAGTATAAGGGCAAAAAAATATTGGCATGCCAAAACAACCACTCAGCCTATTTTGCACCATGCTGGAAAATGACCTTGTTGGTAAAATTTGACATGTGTTGAAAATTTGGTTCAAGTGGCCTTGGGAAACTGCCCTCCATTTCCTACTCGAGAGAGAGAAAGATTTTATAAAGGAACCATCATGCATTTGGATGATTAATGCACTTGAAATTTTACTCAATTTTTATAAAACATCCCTCGTGAATATTATCTTGGCCTGCCAAAAAAACCTTTCAGCCTGTTTTGCACCTAAATATGGTTTAAATGGCCTTAGGGAAATTACCGCAAATTCTCACTGGTGAGGGATACAATTATTATGAAAACATAATATTACAAGTGGATGATTTATACACTTGACCATTGGATCATATTTGGAAAAAATTCTAAGTTTAAGAAAATATTGGCATGAAGAAACAACTACTCAATCCATTTTCACTATGCCAGAAAATCCCCTCATTAAAATTTGACAAGTATTGAAAATATGGTTCAAGTGGCCTTGTAAAAATGCCCGCCATTTCCAACCTGAGAGCGAGAAACTTGTTATGAAGGAACCATCCGAGCAGGTGGATGATTAATGCACTTCAACATTTACTCAATTCTTATAAATAGTCTCTACTGAAGATTATATTGGCCTGCCAATACAACCTTTCAGCCTGTTTTGCACCTAAATATGGCCTAAATGGCCTTGGGTAAATGCCCACAATTTCTCATCAGCGAGGGATAAAATATTTTTGAAAACACAAGCTTGCAGGTGGATGGTTTATGCACTTTACCATTGGTTCATTTTTGGAAAAAAGTCTAAGGTTAAGAAAATATTGCTTTCTAAAACAACCTCTCAACCTGTTTTGCATCTTGCCAAAAAATAGCCCCATTAAAATTTGACAATTATTGAAAATTTGATTTAAGTGTCCTTGGGAAAATGCCCACCATTTCCTACCTGAGAGAGAGAAACTTGTTATTAAGGAACCATAATGCAGGTGGATGATTAATGCACTGGACCGTTTACTTAATTTTTATAAAAAGCATCTGGTGAATATTATATTGGCTTGTCAAAACAACCTTTCAGCCTATTTTGCACCTAAATATGGCCTAAATGGCCTTAGGGAAATGCCCGCAATTTCTCACCAGTGAGGGATACAATTATTATGAAAACTTAATCTTGCAGGTTGATTATTTATACACTTGTCCATTGGATCATATTTGGAGAAAATTATAAGGTTAGGAAAATATTGGCTTGCTAAAACAACCACTCAACATGTTTTCCACCATGCCAAAAAATGACCTCGTTGGTAAAATTTGACAAGTATTGAAAATATGGTTCAAGTGGCCTTGGTAAAATCCCCACCATTTCCTACGTGAAAGAGATAAATCTATTATAAAGGAACCATCATGCCGTTGGATGATTAATGCACTTGACCATTTACTCAATTTTTATAAAAAAGTCCCCGGTGAATATTACATTAGCCTGCCAAAATAACCTTTCATCCTGTTTTGCACCTAAATATGGCCTAAATGGCCTTACGGAAATTCCCGCAATTTCTCAATAGTGAGGGATAAAATTGTTATGAAAACATAATATTGCAAGTGTAATATTTTTACACTTGACGAATGGATCACATTTGGAGAAACGTCTAAGGTTAATACAATATTGTCCTTCCAAAACAACCACTCAGCTTGTTTTCACTATGCTAGAAAATGCCCTCGTTAAAATTTGACAAGTATTGAAAATATAGTTCAAGTGGCCTTGGGAAAATGCCCGTCATTTCCTACCTAAGAGAGAGAAACTTGTTATGAAGGAACCATCATGCAGGTGGATGAGTAATGCACTTCATCATTTACTCAATTTTTATAAATAGTCTCTACTGAAGATTATATTGTCTTGCCAAAACAATCTTTCAGCCTGTTTTGCACCTAAATATGACCTAAATGGCCTTGGGGAAATTCCTACAATTTCTCACGAGTGAGGGATAAAATTATTTTGAAAACACAAGCTTGCAAGTGGATGGTTTATGCACTTTATCACTTTTTCATTTTTGGAAAAAATTCCAAGTTTAAGAAAATATTGCCTTCCAAAACAATCACCCAGCATGCTTTGCATCATGCCAAAAAATGCCCTCATTAAAATTTGACAAGTATTAAAAATCCGGTTCAAGTGGCCTTGGGAAAATGATTGCCATTTCCTACCTGAGAGAGAGAAACTTGTTATTAAGGAAACATAATGCAGGTGGATTATTAATGCACTTGACCATTTACTCAAGTTTTATAAAAGTATTTGGTGAATATTATATTGGCTTGCTAAAACAACCTTTCAGCCTGTTTTGCACTTAAATATAGCGTAAATGTGCTTAGGTAAATTCCCGCAATTTCTCACCAGTGAGGGATAAAATTATTATGAAAACATAATCCTGCAGGTGGATGATTTATACACTTGACCATTGGATCATATTTGGAGAAAAGTATAAGGTTAAGAAAATATTGTCCTGCCAAAACAACCGCTCAACCTGTTTTGCACTATGCCAAAAAATGCCCCCATTAAGATTTCATAAGTATTGAAAATCTAGTTCAAGTGGCCTTGGGAAAATGGCTGCCATTTCCTACCTGAGAGAGATAAACTTGTTATGAAGGAACCATCATGCATGTAGATGATTAATGCACTTCAACATTTACTCAATTTTTATAAACAACCTTTAGTGAATATTATCTTGTCCTGCCAAAACAATCTTTCATCCTATTTTGCACCTAAATATGGCCTAAATGGTCTTAGAGAAATGCCCACAATTTCTCACCAGAGAGAGATACAATTATTATGGAAACATAATCTTGCAGGTGGATGATTTAATCACTTAATTATTGGCTCCATTTTTGAAATAAGTCTATGGTTAATAAATTATTGGCCTCCAGAAACAACCACTCAGCCTGTTTTGTACCATGCTATAAAATGCCCTCGTTGGAAAAATTTGACTAGTATTGCAAAACTGTTCCAAGTTTCCTAGGGAGAATTCCCTCCATTTCCTACCTAAGAGAGATAAACTTGTTATGAAGGCACCGTCTAGTAGGTGGATGATTAATGCACTTCACCATTGACTCATTGATTAAAGTAACATAATATAACAAAAAAAGTAAAAAGAATAAAAAAGTAATTAAAAAAAACAATGTCATCTCCTAAAAAAATGATTAAAATGACTAATAAAAATCAATAATAGCCAATAAAATAAAAAATTAAAACAAGCGAGCGATGTCAGCCTTGGGAAACGTGCATGCCCAAGTAATTAATTTTGACTTGGAAATACTTGTAAGTCTCCTCCACTAGGCCTTTCTTACGTTTCTGAAATACATTTTGTGTGCAAATTTTGAGTCTGAAATATAGTCTGCGTGCATAAATTTTGCTTTGAAACTTGGAAACCATGGCGACACTTGAAACATGGGAATCCTCTACTACAGGCTCAGTTGAGATGGGGCCATCTTCTTCTGCACCATAGTTGAAACAAGGGCGTCAACAGTTGACAGGTTCACAATAAAAAATTTCTAGGAGTGTACCGATGCATGGAGAGATGAAAAGAATTGGCCATCAGATTTGGAAACTATCCCTAGGAAAGCAAGAGTATTTGGATTTTTGTTTGGAATGTTAAGTTTTGATAACAAGGAGATAGACGAGGAAATTTAAATTATGATTATGTGAATATGGAATTGAGAATTTTTGGAACAAGGGTATATCTCAACCCTAATTTGGTTTCCCAAGCAACAAAAATTCCACGCAGAGGGGGATGTTGAAATATTGTAACTTCGAAGAATATTCTATATGTATCTTTTTGTGGTCCCCGATGGTCCTATCGGGAGAACCACTTGTATTAATTTGTACCTAGATGCTTCTAATCGGAAGAACTAATAAGAATCATGAGGTAGTTCCCTCTAATTGTAAAGGTGGGTCATTAGCACCCCATTGTGGTTACTTGAGCCTACACGTGTAACTCGAGCCTACATGATTTAACTCAAGCCTACATGTCAGTTGAGTTAATTAAAGTGAACGTATGAATATAAATAGAGGTGTAGCGCTCCTCATTTGTAGCACACACTCTCACTTGTATAGCGCATTAGTGGAGAAGAGAGAGAAGTATATGGAGAAGGAGGAGGATCAGGCTTTGATCTCCTTGTTGGTTTTATATTTTATCTTTTGGGACATCTATATTGAGGAAGATTTTGCTGGGTTTTTCCCTTTAGGGTTTTCCCAGGATAAATCTTTGTGTTCTCTTTTGTATGGTTGTGCTTGTCTATCTTTCAGTGATCCTGTTTATAGGCTTTTGTTATGAAATCGAAATGAAATACTAATGATCTAGCTTAGCATATGAAAATTTAACATGGTATCAGAGCCACCCTAAAAGAAGACATTGTACAGCTACAGAAGCTAGGGATTCTTAATTTTTGGTTCTCTCTCCACAATCGATCAACAAAAGAAGGCTAGGCTGACTCTCCATTGAAGGGCACATCTTTCTGTCAAAGCGGAATTCGATTCCGAGCATTTTCAGTTTTCATTGCGGGAAATTAGGGATTCTTGCAGAAGAGGAATTTTTGAGTGATCCCAGAATAGGATTTCTCTCCTCATCAAATTTGAATTTTAGAGACCTGGATCAATATTTTTGGTTGGGTGAAACTCCGAGAAAGTCAAACCCTAGTTTGACCCCGAGCTAGAAAAACCCTAAATACTAAAACTGCTAAGTTTTGGTACTTTCTCTATATTCTGAGATTGGTGAAGACTCAGGAACTAAAAATTTCAGAGGCTGAAGATAAAATACTGATGTACATTTTTTCCAACATTCAGCCTTAGATTCACTATATTCTGGGAGATATGATCCCTCCAAGTTAGGGTTCCATCCTCTTCCAGAATTCATCCCTAAACAGGACACCTGGGGAGAATTGCTATATCTTGGGCTACAGAGGTCCAAATAGAATTACTGAAGATTTTCCAAAAATAACATGGACTATACTTTCTATGGTACAAATTTCATAACCAGAACATGAAACAGTGGCACATGGCATGTCGTACAACTTCTCTATTCTGAACATTCCTGTAACAGGTCACCTTGCGAAAAGGATCATAAATGCCAATTGGTGAAACCAAGTATGATGAAAAATATGGTGTTGGATCAGGGACATGCGAGGTTACTGTAGTGTGAAATTTTAGACATAGAGGAGTAGCAATTTCATAGATATCACAGAAACAGTGACAGGTATTTCTGCAGAAGAAATTGGAAAACTAGGGATTCTTGTTCTAGGAGCTTCCGGCCTCCACTATTTTCAGAAAAGGAGTACATTGGACAGCTCCATTTGAAGAGATATATCTTTCTATACAATATTATCTGAAAGATTCTAAGTTTTTAAAATTACGGTTTCTCTGACAAACCCTAGATCAGCCAGCTCCGGAAGCAGGACATACACCTCAAATCGGTAAGATCTAATCTTTTGCTATTTGCATTTGAGGTTCTTATTTCAAAGTGATTTATCACATCAGCTTGATGATAAGCTTGGTGAAGTTGAAAAATTCCAAGCATGGAAGTATTTTATCTCTCTGAAGAAAATGAATTGGACACCTACATGAGTAGAGAGGTTCCAGTTCTAGAGGGAGATGAGGCTCAAAGCCTTACACCATAAGAACTTAGTCAAGGCCAAGAAGATCATTGTTGAATCAGTCACGGATCAACTTGTACCAAAAGTGTCTTCCCTAAAGACACCGAAAGAGATGTTTTATTCCTTGACCAACCTATTTGAAGGAAAGAACATACATCGGAAGATGACCCTAAGAAACAAATTGAAGAGGTAAAAGAAGAAGTGAAGAATGCAGAAGTGGTGATAGCCACCTTGAATGGCCTCCCAGGATTGTGGGATTCATTCATGCGAAGAATGTATGCCAGAAGAAAGTGATTGCTTTCAGCTCGACTCATAAGAGGAGAAGAAGAAGATGGAAGCAATTGAAGATCAAGCTCTCACCATTCAAAGAAGATCCCTCAAGTGATGAGGAATATGATGAATTCAATTCTTGAAGAACCTCTTATTCATCTTATCATTTGGATAAGAAATGATGATTTCATGAATGAAGAAGATGATAAAGAAGAATGATCAAGATGGAGTCTACCCACGAAACAAATAAAAGATAAGTATTTAATTGTCATTTCATGATATTGTTTTGCTATACATTTGATTATATCCAGTTGATGTGTTATGCATGATAGATTGTTTGCATTAATGACTGTATACTACTAATATGCATGTGATGGGTATGTAGTTCATGGTGCTATACAACTCTCTATTGCTACTTATCAAACCTCTTTGTTGACATATTGGATTAGTGCACAATCTCAATGATGTCATGGTAGAGATGGAAGGCATCTAGAAAGTTTCTGTGAGATATGGATGAATGTTGTATTGGCTAAACAGTTACATGATGCACAAGAATTTGTCGTTATGCATATGTTTTATGAAATAGTTCTAACCATGAAAATAGTGCATTTGAATTGTAGGAAAAGTCCTGTACAACCTCCTACAAGAAAAGAAGGACGAGACTTGTTCCGAAGGACAAGTGATGACAATTCAATAAACATGAATCTGAAGCTCCCAGGGTCAGAGACACCATGACGGAAGAAAGAGCTTCAGAGAGCAGTGGATCCACCTCGAAGGATGAAGACCACCATGGGTATGAGAGATAACTCAAGATGAAGAAAAGAATGCTATGAAAGAAGCTATGATCAAAGAATAACAGTTGATCATGGGGAATGATGTATACGATATGATTTCAAGACATAAAGGGAAGTACGTAGTATCTTCCATATGGATCTACAAGAAAAAGTGTACAAAACAAGGTTCATGATTTGCCTCAGAAAGAATAGACTATGACATGGCATACTCTATTGACTAGTATATATCAAGCATAGAACCACCTGTACAGAATGAAGAAGGAAGATAATACTCCACTTCAGGGGGAGTGACTACAGAAGATATCTGAGTTCAACACGGTACGACATAATGGACAACTTCCTGATGGATCGAGACTTTACCAAGAGTATAGTGGGTTCCAACATTCAAGGTTGAATGCAGAAGACTAAGATATGTTGATGATATGACAAGACAAACTCATGGAAGATGTTATGATGAAAGAATACTAGAATGATGTTTGGGATATAGTACTCAAAACAGAAAGCAAGAATGTGGTATCTTACAAATGGATTTGCAAGATAAAATATGTTGTTGATAGAAGTAAGGAAAGACTTGTGGCTAGAGGTTTCTATACGAAAGAGGGAATTAATTCTGAAGAGACACTTACTCTAGGAAGCAAGGTACACTTCCTTCAGAACTATGATGGTAGTTGCTTCCATGGTGAAGTAAAGACAAACCTTCCTTAATGGTATGATTGGGGAAGAATTTTACATCGAATAGTCACAAGCATTTGAAGTTGAAGACAGATGGACTCATATATGTAAGTTGAATAAGGCCCTCTATGGCATGAAGCAATCTCCCAGAGATTGGTATGGAAGGATAGAAATTTTCCTGTCAATTATGGGCTTTACCAAGAGTAAAGCTGATCCTAAAATTTATCTCAAGGTTGTAGAAGATGAACCTGTCATCCTGTGGATGAATTATTCTTAATAGGGAATGAGAAACAGATCATGGAAATCAAGAAGAAACTAGCAGAAGAATTTGAGATGAAATACCTTGGGTTAATGCATTATTTCCTAGGTTTGGAAGTATGTCAAAGTTCAGAAGGAATCTTTCTCAACCAGGGAAAGTATGCGGTAGAGATAATATGTTGGAATGCAAAGTCATGGCCACACCCATGGAATCCAACCTGAAGCTGTTAGCTGATGACTCATCAGAGTTAGTGGATGTGACTCATTACAAACAGATCATTGGGTCATTGATGTACTTAACAAATACTAGACCATACATTTTTTTTGCTGTGAACACCTTAAGTCAATATCTTGTTCAACCAAGACGAGTTCACCTAGTAGCTGCAAAACATGTGATGAGATATCTAAAAGGGACTATAGACTTTGGTCTATACTATTATGGTAGCCATGAGTATAGATTGTATGGCTACACAGATGCAGATTGGGCTGGAAGTATCTCAGACAGGAAAATCACATCAGGTA
This sequence comes from Pseudotsuga menziesii, assembly GCA_001517045.1. Classification (NCBI taxonomy): domain Eukaryota; kingdom Viridiplantae; phylum Streptophyta; class Pinopsida; order Pinales; family Pinaceae; genus Pseudotsuga; species Pseudotsuga menziesii. The sequence continues at coordinate 828,843 of LPNX010780283.1, forward strand.
GATGCTTTTGTTTGGGGTTTGCTATGAGTTCATGGTTTAGTAAGAAACAGTCCAGTGTTTCTCTTAGCACGGCTGAAGTAGAATACATAGAAGATTGCTCTGCTAAGTTGTGAAGTCATATGGATTTGAAAGCTGATATCAGGTCTCTTTGACCTGAAGATGGAAACTACAATGATTCTATGTGATAACCAGAGTGGTGATGATAGAGAACCCTGTGTTCCATCGTAACACATAGAAATCCGGTATTTCTACATACGAGATAAGATGCAGATGATGATGTTTCAGTATTCTCATACTGAAGATATAGATGATGTTTCAGTATTTACATACTATATATGCAGATGATGGCGATTCCATATTTCTATACTGAATATAGAGATGATGATGCTTTTAGTATTTCTATACTGAATATATAGATGATGATGCTTTCAGTATTCACATACTGGAGATACAGATGGTGATAGTTTAGTATTCACATACTGAAGATGTAGATGATGATGGTTTAGATGATGATGTGCTGACAAAGCCTCTGTCCCGAGTAAAGTTCGAACACTTTCAAGACAATCTTGGTGTGGTTCGAAAAGACCTTCCCCGAAAGGGGGAGTAGTGATGTTGCAGTGGGATTATATCATCCTTGGGCACTTGCCCTAAAGTGATCTAGAGACCTCGGTCCTTGAGAATGAAGTGGGATTGTATCATCCTTGGGCACTTTCCCTAAAGTGATATGGTGACCTCAGTCCTCGAGAATGAAGAGGGATTGTATCATACTGGGACATATGTCCATAATAGATCTGATGACTTCGGTCCTTGAGAATGAAGAGGGATTGTATCATCCCGGGACATATGTCCATAATAGATCCGATGACTTTGGTCCTCGAGAATGTAGTAGGATTGTATCATCCTTGAACTTTAGTTCATAATGGATCTGGTGAACTTCGGTCATCGAGAATGTGGCAAGATTGTATCATCCTTGAACTTCGATTCAGAATGGATCCGGTGAACTTTAGTCATCGAGAATGTGGCAGGATTGTATCATCATTGAACTTCGGTTCAGAACGGATCTGGTGAACTTCGGTCATCGAGAATGTGGCAGGATTGTATCATCCTTGAACTTTGGTTCAGAACGGATCCGGTGAAATCCGGTCATTGAGAATGTGGGAGGATTGTATCATCCTTGAACTTTGGTTCAGAACAGATCCGGTGAACTTCGGTCATCGAGAATGTGGCAGGATTGTATCATCCTTGAACTTCAGTTCAGAATGGATCCGATGAAATTTGGTCATCAAGAAGGTGGCAGGATTGATTCATCCTTGAACTTCAGTTCAGAACGGATCCGATGAACTTCAGTCATCGAGAAGGTGGTAGGATTGTATCATCCTTGAACTTCGGTTCAGAATGGATCCGGTGAACTTCGGTCATCGAGAAGGTGGCGGGATTGTATCATCCTTGAACTTCGGTTCAGAATGGATCCGATGAAATTTGGTCATCGAGAAGGTGGCAAGATTGTATCATCCTTGAACTTTGGTTCAGAACGGATCCGGTGAACTTCGGTCATCAAGAAGGTGGCAGGATTGTATCATCCTTGAACTTCGGTTCAAAACGAATCTTGTAACTTCGGTTGTCGAGAATGTGGTAGGATTGCATCATCCCTGGACCTTAAGTCCAAAAGAGATCCAAAGACTTCTTTGTCTTTTGCAGATTGTTGCTGATGATGATGATGGTTCTGATCAAAAGATCAGAATGTGATGATGATGATGTTCCTGATCAAAAGATCAGAGTGTGATGATGATGATGTTTTTGATCGAAAGATCAGAGTGTGATGATGATGATTTCGATCGAAAGATCGGAGTATGATGATGATGATGATGTTTTTGATCGAAAGATCAGAGTATGATGATGATGATGTTTCTGATCAAAAGATTAGAGTGTGATGATGATGATGTTTCTGATTGAAATATTAGAGTGTGATGATGACAATGCTTTGATGATGATGTTTCTGATCGAAAGATCAGAGTATGATGATGACGATGTTTTGATGCTTTGATGATGATGTTGCTACTGATAGAAAGGTCAAAGTGTTGAAGATGTTGTTGCTGATCGAAAGGTCAAAGTGCTAAAGATGTTGATGCTGATCGAAAGGTCAAAGTGCCGAAGATGCTGCTGCTGATCAAAAGGTCAAAGTATGTTGTTGCTGATCGAAAGGTCAAAGTGCTGAAGTTGTTGCTGATCAAGAGGTCAAAGTATTGAATATGTTGATGTTGGTCGAAAGGTCAAAGTGCTGATGATGATGTTGCTGATCATAAGATCAGAATATGATGATGATGATGTTGTTGTTCGAAAGGTCAAAGTGTTGATGATGAGATTGCTGATATTGCTGATCAGAAGATCAGAATATGATGATGATGATGATGCTGTTTGAAAAGTCAAAATGTTGAAGAAGTTGTTGCTAATCAAAATAGTCAGAGTGTTGCTGTTGCTGAAGAATGAAGATTGAAGATGAAGACTACATGATGTTGAAAAGCTTCCAATGATTTATATATGTGTTACCCTGATGATGTTGATGATGTCCTCTCTCTCTCTCCTACTATTGTTGTTGTTGATGTTGTTGTAGAATACCCTTCTCGTTAAGAGGGAGTTTTGAAATATTGTAACTTCAAAGAATATTCTATATGTATCTTTTTGTGGTCCCCGATGGTCCTACCAGGAGAACCACTTGTATTAATTTGTACCCCGATGCTTCTAATCGAAAGAACTAATAAGAGTCATGAGGTAGTCCCCTCTAATTGTAAAGGTGGGTCATTAGCACCCCAGTGTGGCTAATTGAACCTACATGTGTAACTCGAGCCTACATGATTTAACCCGAGCCTACATGTCGGATGAGTTAATTAAAGTGAACAGATGAATATAAATAGAGGTGTAGCGCTCCTCATTTGTAGCACACACTCTCACTTGTATAGCGCATTAGTGGAGAAGAGAGAGAAGTATCTGGAGAAGGAGGAGGATCAGTCTTTGATCTCCTTGTTGGTTTTATCTTTTATCTTTTGGGGCATCTACATTGAGGAATATTTTGCTGGGTTTTTCCCTTTAGGGTTTTCCCAGGATAAATCTTTGTGTTCTCTTTTGTATGGTTGTGCTTGTCTATATTTCAGTGATCCTGTTTATATGCTTTTGTTATGAAATCGAAATGAAATACTAATGATCTAGATTAGCATAAGAAAATTCAACAGGGGAGATATTTTTAGCTATTGGAAAATCCCCAATCTAGAGAAGAATCAGATGGCCAATAAAATTTGCGGGAAAATTGTGTATGTTCCAAGGAATGGTTTAAGAATGCAGGATGTCCCTCCTGGAATATACAAATTATTGATTCAGATTGTCCTTAGGACAATTTTGAACCATCATAGGAAGGAAATTTCGGGGTGAATGTATGAGGGCAGTCATAAATTGGGTTGAATATAGACCTGTAGATAAACCTTATCTATTGGGTAATAAAATCCACTGTTCCTTGCAAGAGAGCCAATTTAAGAAGGTTAAATTTAGTTTCCTAGGCACACTTCAAAAAATAATTGATTTACGTCGACCCCATGCTATTTAAACAAAGACGAGTGATATCAATCAACATGAAAATATATCTAGGCCAACACCACCTGTTCATAAAAATACTATAGGAATTATAATACCATGGAAAATAATCATGAATTGCCAGGGAAGTCTCCTAAGAAGAACGAGGAACTACAAGTACAATCTCCTAATCACCATGAGGAATTACCAGGACAGTCTTTGGAGCAGAATGAGGAATTTCCAGTACAAACTCCTGAGCACCATGAGGGATCACCAAAACAGTCTCCGGATTTTGTCACCATTGATGTAGTTCATGATGTCACAACTTTAAAATAGGTATATAGACATGTAGATGGAGGTCGTTGGAAGGAGGTTCAAAATAATGCAATGGAACAAACAACTTCTGACTTTTCCATTCCTCAAGAGGTTCCTAACATAATTCATCGAAAATAATTGGTGGTTGAGTATGATTGTTTTTATAGCTTTTATTCAAGGGATCTCACTATGCATTTAGACAATCCATCAAATAATTTTGATAGTATATTTGTGTTCATATTGTATGATAAAATGAAGCATTTCAAGGAACAAGCTTCCTCTGCAAGCAATTTGGAGGAAGAGTGCCTGATAAAAGACAATAATATTAAAGAATGCCTCAAACAGATAGCATGGTTACAAAAGATAGTTGTGGATAATCAATTCAAATGGAACATAATTATAAAAGGAAAAGAAGAAATGTATGCAGAATTATCCAAGGATTTTTACAGAACCAATGATGAAATTGGAAAGGAAATGGAGATAATGAGGGTTATGTTTAAAAAAAGTATTTGGAAATATAGAAAAAGTTGAACATAATGAACTTAGAGATGAGTTGAAAAAAAGGCCAATTGTTCTCAATATACCACCATTAAAGACATAAATGGGTTATGTACATGAATTGGAGAATATATTGAAAAAAAGAACACTTAATAGAAGAATACCATTTGAATATGAAAGAGTGGGAGGAAAGGCATGGACACAAATTTGTAGAATTAGAATCATTAATTTCGAGTTTGAAAAAAAAGCATTTCTAAGCAAGCTGATAACCTCAAAGGAAAAATATTATAAAGGATGTCTGAGACATTGGAAATTAAAAAGAAAAGGAGAGGAAAACCCTTCACAATACAAAAGGTGGTGAGGATGAAGGTAAGGGTACCAAAGGATACAAGTGTGAGGATACCAAAAGAGGCAAAGGTAAGGGTGGAAAGAGAAAAACTCCTATAGTTACAATGTCCTTAGAAGAGTGAGAGAAGTCCTTAGAAAAATGAGAGAATATGCTACATGAATGCTTCTCGACAATATTTTCTCTAGGTGATGTGTTTGGTCCATCACCATTATATAAACAAATTAAAAATTACATGGCTAAAAAAGATGCAAAAATAAGAGAGATAAAATCAAAACTCTTGGTGGGCCAAAAAGTTCAGCATTTGGGATGTGATATGGAAGTTCAAACACTTAAATCCAGAATTGCTTAGTTGTAGAAGAAATTACAGGGTCTAGTTGTTTTGACTATGGCGATTCATGTCATTCCCAATGAGACAAAGTTATGGGCAGAAAAGCAAGAGAAAGAAATTAAGGAACTTAAAGATGAATTGGGTGTAGTTACCAATCAGTTGAACCATAAAACATGAGAATTGGAAGCTAAGGAAGAAGAAGAATCAAAGAAGTATAAGAACAATGTGGATAATTTGAAGAGGTTGATGGAATAAAATAGTATCTTGCTTGCAAATTTAAAAAAAATACACAGAAAATTAAAGAGCTTGAAACCAAATTACAAATAGTGCCTCCTACAACTTCTGGAGAATCAGAGTCTTCTGCGAAAGGCAAGAGATACCATACATATGTGTCTCCTTCTCAAGAGGAGTTATTTCAGAAATATCATAAACATGATATACATGTATAAATCATTGTATATATGTATTTATCGGCAGATAATGAAAAATGTATTTTTTGCATGATGGAGTTTTCTAAATTCTAGCTTGTTTATAGTTGTCTTTCTTTTTCTCTTATTGTAATTTAGCGAGTGATAGATAGTTTATTCCATTTCTTATGTTGTACATTAGTGAGTGATATAAAATGTGTTCCATTGCTTATACACTCAGGTAATGTTTAGAGTATTTGCAACGGTCCAAATACTTTTAATATCCTTTTTCATATACTATCTAGTAATAATCGACAATTGTGATCGATTTCATTTCTATGAAATAAAAATTATACTGTTCTTTTATGGGGTAAAATAAAGTATAATTTCACATGTATGGGAACACACCACAATAGAATCAAATTACGTAAAATCAATGTAAATGTTTTTTTCTCAAAAAACACTAATTTGTTTTTCCATAGAGAAAGGTAAATACAATGCTTATAGGTGCATACAATATTAGACCTTTACAAATATATATCCAATAATCTTCAAAATATCTTAAAAAAATGTATCTTAATATCTTAATACCATAATAACTCCATATCATTACAAATGTTACGTTCTTCACCACTTTGCATGCAATGTTGCTTATTGATCATCTTGGAAATTTATCTTTTTTCGCTTATTTCTTACTTGCTTTGAAAATACTAGTTTTAATTATTGTTATCTTCCATAACTTGGATTCCAAGAGTTTTCCCTTGAGTTTCTTGTTTCTTAGCACTTTTATGTGCCCCATTTATCAAGGATGAAACACACCTTCTATTGTGAATCATAGATTCCATCAATGGCATATCAAAAGTAGTTTCTCCATTCAATTCTTGCATTTGACAGGTCTCTAATGCCTCTATTATTGAGGATGGAACACCAAAATATTTATTGTTATTGTCATCAATCATCGCTAGGGTATCATAATCAAATTCCCCTTGTATTTGTTTTATTTGATCACTCCGTCTTGGCTCATTTCCCGAGATCAATGAGGTGGACAAAGTTAGAGTTCAATAAAAAGTTGTACCTTAAACCAAAAATCAACTAGATTGATAAAGACATGCTGATATGTAATCAATTGAATGAATATACTACTCACCATTGGAGGGAAAAAAAAAATTTAACACCATTTTTTTCCTTGTGCTTTCCAAAGCGATGTGATTCTCGATAAGCCTCTTCGCCATATTTGCTGATTGTTTTTTTTCTTGGAAGATAGTTATTGAACTGGGAGGACATATTAATAATTAAACACAAACATTACGACTCCTCACACTATAAAATGAAAATCAAACGAGATAACATTTCAAATTAGGACAATCTTACTATTTGTGGTGCAATCAATGATTTCTTAGACTATTTTTTCCATGAGTTAAATAGTTGTTCCACTTGTTTACAAGTGACATTAGGGGAACATGATGCCAATTCTATTGCAGTTTCCTTATTCAATTGATTTCTTGAATTATCATATTCAACACGAAGTTGACTTCTAATATTTGAAGGCAATAATTTTCTTTGTCTAAACTTTTTGAAAGTACCTTACGATCTCATTACAAGCTTGAAAAAATGTGATCTCATCTCATTTACAAGACACATTCTATCATGTTCAAATGTGCTTCTATTATCCCTATGAAATCCTCTTCCTCCTCCTTGGTTTATATTCAATTTTTTTATTTCTCTATGCTTATGATCCATTACTTCATTCCTTAACTGTCCCAATGTATAAGGACAAATAGACCATGTCATATCAAGACCATGGTCCCCTTGGACATGCATATAAGGAACCATCTCATATCCTAAACAACAAGAACATAACCAAAGAAAATCAGTTGCAAGGAAGCCAATCCCACAAGGAAAGTGGTTCAAAATGTTAATCATGTATGAAATGATACTACCATTCAATATAGATAATACGATGGAACTGACATACCTTTTCTCATATGCATATACATCATCCCCTCTACACCCTTGCAATTGCAACATGTGAAATTATTTATAACACTTCCACAACCTCGCCAACTTTTTATTCTTCTCTTCATCTGGTAGGACTTCAATAACCTATAAACAATACATAAGTTTCAATGCATATGAAAAAATACTAGTTTTTATATTCAAAGCAAATAAAACTGAGAGCCAATCAACAATCGTCAAAACATAATAACATCATGATGTATTATTAGTCAAGGCCCACATAAAAAATTATTGATAAGTTAACATAATTATTACACCTTTAAAATTCCCTCATGTCAAATGAGGATCTTTTCTGATGTTGATCCATTTGATTTCCCATAGTTAAGATCATTGTATTGTTGTCTTTTATGATGGTATGGTTCTCCTTGATTACATGAAACACCAATTTTCTCCATCTCCTCCCAAATTTGAACAAATTTTGTTCTCTCCATGCATCTAGTGGGATGAACCTTGTCATAATCTTGTGGAAATTCTTTTAATTTCATGAAACATATTCAATATTGTTTTGATCCCAGCATGGAGAGAATAATATACAAGCTTGGACATTGAGCGAGGAGTCAACTATAATTTGAGCCAAAAGTTTTAGTAGGTAGGAATTAGTGAAATATTAAGAATATTAATTTATAGGTAAGAACTAATCATGAAAGTGTGTACCTTTCCATCATTTCTTCTATCAATGGGATATTTCTTCACAATAGCCATCTTTCTACCAGATAAGGTTGGTTGAATGTTATAATATGTTCATCCAAATTTTCTTCCCATCCTTTGATTGGTTTGAAAGAGGGATTCAACTCCTAATTTTCAAGAACATATTTAGATTAAGAAAATAATGTCAAGATATAAACAAGAATTTCAAAATTGTAATAAATTTTCATAGCTTACAAGGAGAAAGTATGTTGACTTTGCATAACATTCAGAAAAAGTACAGATAGTATCTCCTTCTTCAATTTTTATTTCATCTGTAACCATGTGTATCACTTTTTTATGGCATGTGCACCAAGGAAAAAAAATTATTTCCCATTGGAGAAACAATATTCTTTCATACTAAACTGCATATGGCCACTAGATCATGACACTCAAACAAATTAGTTTTGAAAACCCTATTGTCCACCATTTTGATGCCATCTTGTGAAAGTTTATTTATGTGTTTCATTAAGTTCTCCTCATTTTCAGGATCAACAACATGTGTTTAAACTTGTCTATATTCTTCTTTTCCATCCCATTTTCAAAGGCTTACACAAGACATCACGCCATTGTCTTCTAGTAACTCAAATAATATCTCACATACCTGCCCACATCAATCATAATGTACGCGAGAATCAATACCAAGTTTGAAATAAAATTCATTGACTATAGTTACAAACCTCTTTTCATATGATTCAACCATAAAGGAAGCATATGAATTTACTTGTTTGACCCTAACTCCATATTTGAAACCATAAGTTCTCTCCCAACCCATATCAATAAACTCAGCTTCTTTGCTCCACTTTTTCATTTCTCTACAAAATGATGTTGGATTAATCCCCTTTAGTACACCATGAGAATCAATTCTCTTTAGACATTACAAATCCTTATGAGTCATGCTTCATTCAATAAATACTGAATCCATGTTCCTCGGCATAAAATACTTACAAATCTATGCCACAACAATTGACATAAGTTTATCAAGCATTCCATTTAGATGTTCAATAACATCCTCAATTTTTGTTTCTTCATTATGGTTTTTTCTCATGAAGTACCCAATTCCAGCAATAATGTCTAGGGAAGTGGTGGCATGTTAAAAATTGTTCTTCGAGGGAAATTTGGGACATGCACATTCTATGAAACAGTGATGAAACAGAGCTCATTGTAGTGGTAGCAGGAAAAAAATATGTTCTTTGAGTGAAATCGTGGACCCTCACGTTCTTTGAAACATAGTACATTGTAGAGGCAGAGGGAATAAAAAAACATTCTCTCAGGGAAATTCAAGACATGCGCATTCTCTGAAATAGATATTTTTGTAGTGGCTACATGAATATAATCTGTTCTCTGAGATAAATTGGAGACCCTCACATTCTCCAAAACAAGGTTCATTGTAGTGGCAACAAGAAAAAAAAATTGTTCTCTGAGGGAAATTTGGGACCCTCACATTCTCTACAATAGAGTTCATTCTGTCATAGACATTTTCATTTTGAACATTAACATTCCCTTCAACTACAATTGGAGACAACGGTTTCCTATGTTGTCCAGCAAAATTGTTGTTTGTCAAAGGTTGATTACATCGAGGACAATGCGTTTGAAAAATGGCTCGATTATTGCTTATTGTTTGAGGGAAACTTCTCAACTCATTATGTGGTGTGGAGTTTTGATCTCCAAATCATTGACACTGTCCATGCACAACACATTGAGTAGTATTTTTACATGTAGCATGAGTGAATTGAAGGACAATGTCATGTGGTTCCAAAGTTGGAAGATTTGAATAATCTAAACCCTTATGCCATCCTCCTTTTAGAGGAATATTTTGTTGAGATGGCTCATTTGAAAGATCCATTGATGCGTTACTTTTCAAAAAAAAAAAATCAATATTGGCATTAGATTTCATATTGAATTTATCTAATTAAAAAAATATGAAATATATCATAAATGTGCCTATAATATATGATATATATCGTAGTTATAGAGTGTGTGTTTACATATAAAAATAGTAAGTAAAATTTCATACTTTATTAATCTTAGACATACAAACATATGCTGTGCAAGGATATATCTTCCTTCCAAAAAAAACCATTCAACCTGTTATGCACCTTGACAGAAAAAATCCCGCCATTGGAAAAATTGATTTATTAAGTATTGAAAAAAGGGCTTCAGTAGACTTGGGAAAATGACCACCATTTCTCACCTGTGAGAGAATTTTTTTCCTTGAAAGTATATGCTTTCAGGTGGATGGTTTATGCACTTAACCATTTTCTTAGTTTTCTAAAAACATCTATGGTCAAGAAAATATTGGCCTGCCAAAACAACTAATTAGCCTGTTTTGCACCTAAAACTGACTTAAATAGCCCTAAACAAATGCCCCCCATTTCACACCTGTGAGTGAAAAAAAATTCAGAGAGCCTCATTGTGTAGGTAGATGATTTATTAACTTGTCCACTTACTCATTTTTGAAAAAAAATTTCTGGTAAAGGAGATATTTACCTTACAAAACAACCATTCACCATGTTTTGCACCCAGACAGGAAAATGCTCGCCATTGGAAAAATTGGGTATGCATTGAAAAATGGATTAAGTAGCCTTGAGAAATTTCCCACCATTTATCACCTGTGAGGGATAAGAGTCTTATGAAAGCATACTATTGTAGGTGGATTGTTTATGAACCTGAACTTTGGCTCAATTTTGCAAAAATTTCTATGGTCAAGAAAATATTGGCCTGCCAAAAACAACCAATCAACATGTTTTGTACCTACAACTAACATAAATGGTCTTAAGAAAATGCCTGCCATTTATCGCATGTGAAGGATAAAAAATTGTAAGAGCATATGTTTGTAGGTGGATGATTTATTCACTTTTCCATCCACTCATTTTTGAAAACAAGTCTCTTGTCAAAGATAAATTTCCCTTCCAAAACAGAGATTCAACCTCTTTTTCACCCTGACTGAAAAATGCTTCCCAATGGAAAAATTGGTTAAGTATTCAAAAAAGGGCTTAAGTATCTTTGTTAAAATGCCCACCATTTCTCACATGTGAGGGATAAAATTTATATGAAAGCATAATCTTGTAGGTGGATGTTGTTTTCACTTACCCATTGGATCATTTAAAGAAAAGAGTCTATGGGTTGGGAAATATTGACTTGCTAAAATAGCCACTCAACCATTTTTTCACCCATAACTGTTCTAAATGGCCTTAGGCAAATTCCCACAAATTGTCACCAGTGAGGGATTAAAAAATTCTTAGAGAATATATTTGTACGTGGGTGATTTGTTCACTTTTACATTGACTCATATTTGACAACAAGTCTCTGATCAAGGATATAGTTTCCTTCCAAATCATCCATTCAACATGTTTTGCAGCCTGACAGAAAAATGTTTGCCATTGTCCAAATTGGTTAAGTATTACAAAAAGGGATTAAGTAGCCTTGGGAAAATGCCTACCATTTATTGCTTGTGAGAGATAATATTGTTAAATTTTCATATGCTTAACTAAGACATCAGTATATCATTTCATTTTTCATAATAAAAGCATATAAAACAGGATCACTGAAAGAAACAACATCACAAGAACAACACAGATTTATCCTGGGAAAACCCTAAAGGGAAAAACCCAGCTAAAGCTTCCTCAATATAGATGCCCCAAAAAGGGAAAAAGGTAAAACCAACAAGGAGATAAAAACCTGATTCTCCTCCTTCTCCAACAACTTCTCTCCTCCACAAGTGCATTATTCCAAGTGAGTGTGTGTGTGTCAAGTGAGGAGCACTACACCTCTATTTATATTTATCCATTCACTTAAAGTTTACTCAATTAACATGTCGGCTTAAGTTAACTCATGTAGGCTCGAGTTACACATGTAGGCTCAAGTAACCACACTGGGGTGCTGATGACCCACCTTTACAATTTGAGGGGACTACCTCATGACTCTTATTAGTTCTTCCGATTAGGAGCATCAGGGTACAATGAAATACAAATGGTTCTCCCGGTTGGACCATCGGGGACCACAAAAGATACATAAAGAATATTCTTTGAAGTTACAATATTTCAACACTCCCCCTTAACGAGAAGGGTATTCTACATCAACAACAACAAGAGCAGATATGGGGGACATCATCAACATCAGCAGGGTAACACATCTATAAATCATTGGAATATTTTCAACATCATGTAGTCTTCATATTCAATATTCAGTCTTCATCATCAACAATATCTTCAGTCTTTGATCAGCAACATCTTCAGCATTTTGATCTTTCAATTAGCAACGACATCTTCAGCACTTGGACCTTTCGATCAGCAACATCTTCAGCACTTTGACTGTTCGATCAGCAACAACATCTTCAACATTTTGACCTTTCAATCAGCAACATCTTCAGCACTTTGACTGTTCGATCAACAACATCATCATCAGCATTTTGAACTTTCGATCAGCAACATCTTCAGCACTTTGATTTTTTTTCGATCAGCAACAATATCTTTAGCATTTTGTCCTTTTGATCAGCAACATCTTTATCATTTTGACTTTTCGATCAACAACAACATCTTCAGCACCTTGACCTTTCGATCAGCAGCAACATCTTCAGTACTTTGACCTCTCGATCAGTAGCAACATCA
>LPNX010780283.1:844836-920420 GCA_001517045.1 Pseudotsuga menziesii
CAAGTTCACCAAGCTTATCATCAAGCTGATGTGATAGATCACTTTGAAATGAGAACCTCAAATGAACATAGCAAAGGATTAGATCTTACCGATTTGAGGTGTCCGTCCTGGTTTTGGAGTTGGCCGATCTAAGGTTTGTCACAGAAACCCTAATTTTTAAAACTTGGAATATTTCATATCTGATTGGATAGATAGATATATCTCTTCAAATGGAGCTGTCCAATGTACTCCATTTCTGAAAATAGTGGAGGGAAGCTCCCGGAACAGGAAGCCCTAATTTTCCAATTTCTTCTGCAGAAATTCCTGTTACTGTTTCTGTGATATCTCAGACATTTCTGCTCCTATATGTCTGAAATTTTGTACTAAGGTAACCTAGCATGTCCCTGATCCACCACCATAGGTTTAATCAGAATTTGTTTCACCATTTTGGATTTATGATCCTTTTCCCAAGGTGACCTGTTACAGGACTGTTCAGAACAACGAAGTTGTATGGCATGCCACGTGTCACTGGTTCATATTCTGAGTCTGATATTTGGAACAAAAAAATTAAAGTCCGTTCCCTTTCTGGAACATCTTCAGGAATTTCGTTTGGACCTCTGTATCCCAAGATATTGCAATTCTTCCAAGGTGTCCTGTTTAGGGATGAATTCTGGAAGAGGCTGGAACCCTATCTTGGAGAGAACATATCTCCTGAAATATAGTGAATATGAGGATGAATTTTGGACACAGTGTGCATCAGGATTGTATCTTCAGCCCCTGCAATTTTCAGCTCTTGATCCTTCTCCAATCTCGGAATATAGCGAATGTGCCAAAACGTAGCAGTTTTAGTATTTAGGGTTTTTCTAGCTCGGGGTCAAACTAGGGTTTGACTTTCCCGGAGATTCACCCAACCAAAAATCTTGATCCAGGTCTCTAAACTTCGGTTTTGATGAGGAGAACAATCCTATGCTGGTCTCACTCAAAAATTCCTCTTCTGTAGAAAGCCCTAATTTCGACATCGAAAATTGAAAATGCTCGGAATCGAATTCCGCTTCGACAGAACGATGCACCCTTCAAAGGAGATTCAGCCTAGCCTTCTTTTTCTGATTGATTGTGGAGAGAGAACCAAAAAATAAGAATCCATAGCTTCTGTAACTTGTGAAATCTTCCCTATTCAGGTTAGCTCTGATACCATGTTAAATTTTCATATGCTTAACTAAGACATCAGTATATCATTTCATTTTTCATAATAAAAGCATATAAAATAGGATCACTGAAAGAAACATCATCACAAGAACAACATAGATTTATCCTGGGAAAACCCTAAAGGGAAAAACCCAGCAAAATCTTCCTCAATATAGATGCCCCAAAAAGGGAAAAAGGTAAAACCAAGAAGGAGATCAAAAACCTGATTCTCCTCCTTCTCCAGCAACTTCTCTCCTCCACAAGTGCGCTATTCCAAGTGAGTGTGTGTGTGTCAAGTGAGGAGCACTACACCTCTATTTATATTTATCCGTTCACTTAAAGTTTACTCAATTAACATGTCGGCTTAAGTTAACTCATGTAGGCTCGAGTTACACATGTAGGCTCAAGTAACCACACTGGGGTGCTGATGACCCACCTTTACAATTTGAGGGGACTACCTCATGACTCTTATTAGTTCTTCCGATTAGGAGCATCGGGGTACAATGAAATACAAATGGTTCTCCTGGTTGGACCATCGGGAACCACAAAAGATACATAAAGAATATTCTTCGAAGTTACAATATTTCAACAAATATTTTTATGAAAGCATATTATTGTAGGTGTATTATTAATGCACTTGACATTTAGCTCAATTTTGAAAAAATGTCTATGGTGAAGAAAATATTGTCCTACCAAAAACAACTAATCATCGTGTTTTACACCTACAACTGGCATAAATGGCCTTAGTCAAATGCCCGCCATTTCTCACCTGTGAGGGATAAAACAATTGTGAGAGCATAAGTTTGTAGGTGGATTATTTATTCACTTGTCTATCGACTCATTTTTGAAAACAAGTATCTGGTCAATGAGATTTTTTCCTTCCAAAACAACCATGCAACCTCTTTTTTACCTTGACCGAAAAATGCTTCCCATTGGAAAAATTGGTTAAGTGTTGAAAAAAGGGCTTAAGTAGCCTTGGTAAAATGCCCACCATTTCTCCCATGTAAGGTATAAAATTTCTATGAAAGCATCATCTTGCAGGTGGATGATTTTTTCACTTACCCATTGGATCAACTTTAAAAAAAATTCTATGGGCTAGAAAATATTGACCTTCCAAAACAACTACTCAACCAGTTTTGCACCTAAAAATGGCCTAAATTGCCCTAGGAAAATGCCCGCAATTTCTCACAAGTGAGGGATAAAGTAATTATGAGAGCATATATTTGTAGGTGGATGATTTATTCACTTTTCAATTGACTCATATTTGAAAACAAGTCTCTTATAAAGGATATATTTTTCTTTGATATCACCCATTCAACCTGTTTTGCACCCTGAGAAAAAAATGCTCGCCATTGGAATAACAGGTTAAGTATTGAAAAAAGAGCTTAAGTAGCCTTGGGAAAATGCCCACCATTTATCAATTGGGAGGGATAATATTTTTATGGAAGCATAATCGTATATGTGGATGATTTATTCACTTTCCCATTGGATAAATATTGAAAAAATGTCTATGGTTAAGAAAATATTGGCCTGCTAAAATATCCACTCAACCTGTCTTGCGCCTAAAACTGGCCTAAATGACCTTAGGAAAATGCCCTCCATTTATTACTTGTGAGGGATACAAATATTATTAGAGAAACAGTTTGTAGGTGGATTATTAATTCACTTGTACATCGACTTGTTTTTGAAAAACAAGTCTCTTATCAAGGATTTTTTTTTTTCCAAAATAACCATTCAGCTTGTATTGCACCATGACATCAAAATGCTTTCCATTGGAAAAAATGATTAAGTATTGAAAAAGGGTCTTAAGTAGCCTTGGTAAAATGCACACCATTTATCATATGCGAGGGGAATTTTTTATATGAAAGCATCATCTTGTAGGTGGATGATTGGTGCACTTACCCATTTGCTCAGTTTTTAAAAAAACTCTATGGTCCAAAAAATATCGGCCTACCAAAATAGCCACTCAAACTATTCTTCACCTAAATTTGGCATAAATGGCCTTAGGAAAATGCCTGCAATTTATGACTTGTGATGGATAAAAAATTATTAGAGCATAAATTTGTAGGTGGATGATTTATTCATTTGTCCATTAACTCATATTTGAAAAAATGTCTCTGTTCAAGGATATGTTTTCATTCCAAATCACCCATTCATCTTGTTTTGCACGGTGATATAAAAATGCTCGCCATTTGTGAAATTGGTCAAGTATTGAAAAACTGGCTTAAGTAGCCTTGGGAAAATGCCAACCATTTATCACATATATGTGATCATTTTTTTATGAAAACATCAGATTATAGGTGGATGATTTATGCACTTTACAATTTCCTCCTTTTGAAAAACAGTCTATGGTCAAGATAATATTGGCTTGCCAAAATAGCCACTCAACCTGTTGGTACCTAAATTTGGCCTAAATGGCCTTAGGAAAATGGCCGCAATTTCTCACCTGTGAGGGGATAAAAAAATTTGAGATCATAAATATGTAGGTGGATTATTTATTCACTTATCCTTCGACTCATATTTGAAAACAAGTCTCTTATCAAGTAGATATTTTCCTTCCAAATCACCCATTCAACCTGTTTTGCACCCTGACAGACAAATGCACCACCATTTTCTGAAAGGATAAGATTGCAAGTGGATGATTTAAAACATCATTTCCATAAATTTAGAGACTCAATGAGTCATTTTATAGAATCATTGTTAAATTCAAAATTGGGATATAAAATAAATTTTCATGGAAAATATTTGCTATCATCCCTCAAATTTTTATTGCAAGGGAAAAAATACAATGAACAAAGTTTTCAACTGTATATCCAACCGAGGAAATCAACTAGTTTAGGAAATCGGGTTTATCGTTCCTTCTATAAAATGTTCCATCTACAGTGAAATCCAATACTGCAAGATTAGTTGTTGATATGTTTTCCCAATTTTTCATGTCCAACAAAAAAATGCACACTAGGACAATCCAAGTACACCCCATGTATGAGATCTAGTTTGAGGAATAATTATACATATATGAGCATAATTAACCATGAATCACCTCTGCCAAATTGGCTACATGAAAATATATGAGCCTACTTATCCATGATTTGGAAAGGAAGCCTTTTTTTCATGATTAGCACAAAAATGCATACTTCCTCAACAAATCGGCCAATGGTTTTTCTTACTATCATGACTATCATCTCAGAATATCCTGTGAATGGGATACACATAGAAGCAACTATTTCAAAAATTATATAAACATAAGTAAGTACATGCTCTTATTGCTGATATTTCTTGTTTTTTATTGATCAATAGTAACATGCAAGTGCACTTTTATTACCTATTGAGATTACAATGCCTTGATAGAATGTTCTATTGCTAGCCTACATGACGTACCTTCGACACAAATTTTGGATTGGATAAATTTTTAGGATTTGTCTTTGGTATGAGTCGCCTTGATGGACAAATGCGAGGATGAATACAATGGCATGTTTTTGTCCTTCTAAATATCACTGCGAAAAAAAAGTATTTTCTAAGAAAATTCACAGTTTAATTTCTTCCACATTTTTTTAAGTTGCCCACCAGATCGATGATCAGGAATCGATGCTCAACCACTCTGATTAAGTTTCAAAAATTACTATCTGTTCAATTTCTTCCCTGATTTTGTTTTACTTCCTGCCAGATGGGTGATAAGAAATGGATCATCAACCACTTCCATTTTCGGTGAAATTTCTCAGTTTATTACCCATCGAATTGTGATCAGGAATGCCTGCTCCACCACTTACATCACGTAATTGTACCACCATTTTCTTAAACAATTGGGAATTAGAAATGAATTTACTTGTAGGTTTCACTCCTAGAACCCACTGGTTATTTAATACGATTTAGCAATTCCAGACAATTAACCTGCTCTTAAATGCACCTTCTCTTTGACATATTGCATACTAACTCACGATGAACCAAAGTTAACCTTTTTTTTTCCAGAAATTGTCCCCATGAAACGTTTTCTAGCCAAATTGTTGGTTACTACTGGGCAGACCTGGGTTTACTTTAATGTACCAAAAATACCCCTAGCTCACTGGCCCTTTCAGCGACAGACCGCAGAGCGGCCTGAAGTCTCACCCAAAGTGATCTTGGATGGGTTGGCTAAAGACTCAAGTGTCCTCAACTAGGTTCTGTAGCATCCTAGTGGTTCTTTTCTCGTCTTATCCAGTGGGACCTCTCTGTGAGGCGCTGGTTCTCCCCTCCTAGCTGAATCTGCTAGAGGACTGGCTCTTAGCGCACCGCAACTTCCAGGATGATCTGCAAACTCTCTCCTCTGCTCAACTCTTATCCTGCGATATCTCACACCGCAGCTTCTCCGACGGTGCGATGTCACCTTTCTATACTACGATATCTTCTACAGTAAGACTCAATGTGGCTCTAAAGGTCGAAAGGCTTTCTCTCTGGGTAAAATAGCTCTATTAGCCTTCGCAGGGTGTTAAACAACCTTACTTGAACCTCCACAGTCCAACACTCTTAACGTCAACTATACTCAACTTGCTGAACTAAGTATACTGGAATGACTTAATATAGTAACTACTAGCTCTACTGTGTGAATCAAGCACTGGTAAACTCATATACGGAATACTTGATACATTAAACTTGCATTTAACCTTCTATAATGTTGTAAACTGAATGAGAGCATACATACATTCACTAACTGATAGCAAAGTTCATGTAACGAATAACAGATAGTAACTAAGTAAGCACAATCACATGAAACAGTCGCACAACACACAGATTTTACATGGTTCACCTCTAGGAAGGAAGCTACGTCCACAGGAACTGGTTTATATATTATATCTTGAGAGAGTAAACACAGTTCCGTTGCAACCTCGTATGCAGCTTGAGATCTTCTGGGAAACTCCGCGCACACCGCCGGGAGCCCTTCTCTCTTAGATCTCTTTTCTTCTTATATTGTTGTATTACAATATACTCTTCCTCTCTCTCTCTCTCTCTCTCTCTCTCAATCCCTGCGGATTGTTACATTCATGCTCTAGGAGCCAGCTACTAGCTACAGTAAGATAACTACAGACTGAATACAGACCCAGAGCTCGATTGTCTATGAGCTAACAGACCACCTGACTCGCTAATTGTCTGAATAGCTAGCTAAATGTCTGAATAGCTAAGCTTTTACAATACAAAATACATGCCTTTATAGGCATCCCGAAGGTCTCGCCATAATACAACACTGTGGGCCTTTCCCAACAGTAACCCAAAAACCCTAATTTGTGACAGTTGGCGTGTTTGTACTTTGAGCTGCCGCTTTCCGTCACACCACAGCTTTCTGCAGTCTTCCACGCTTCCCGGCGGTGATCGTGGGTACAGGCACCGCTTCTTGGTGTCCTTTGTCTTCAATACCTCGGCCCGGTGCTCCTTTTCCATTTATGAGGGTAGCTGAGCCCTCCTATCTTCGCCGCTGCCTTAAGTACAGTGGTTGAGCTCTCTCTTCTCGGCCGCTCAGGTACTGTTTCCTCTTGACTTTCTTGTTCCGCTATAGCAGCTTTTCCTGTAGCTGCGGGGCCCTGCTCCAACACAAATACTTTTCTGTTTTTCATTATTAACATGACTGATCTACTAACTTCACATTAAAAAATAATATTTCTAAAACCATGTGATGAATTCCAACCAATAAAAAAAGGAATCTTTTCATAAAAAAGCATCTTAAAAGCATCTTTTGTCATTATTCTTAATGAAATAGGATACACGCTAGACTTGGGTAAAATGTTATGATTTCAATGGCAATGTAAATTCTAAGGAGGGATATGTTATCACTCTTATTGGTGTTTTTTCTAATATAATTGTTGGTTTCTCTATGTCACCAATCTCCTTAGATACTTCCACGTAGATCTCTTTTAGGGCTAGTGCCTTATCCTCTTCTGCAGGATCAATTTTCTTCCTTTTAGATTGAGGAGTTGGCTCTTCCTCATCTATTTCCATCTCATCAATCCCTCTTTTATATACCTCTATTTTCTCATGCTTGCTTGACTCTGTTGTCTAGTTGAATATCTACTCTACCTCCTCCCAGGTATCTTTTTTGGAAATAATCACTAAATAAGGCACGAGGGTTGGTTCATATGCTGCATTTTTGTTTTTCTACCTTTGCTTGGATATTACTCCATGTGGATCATAGGCC
Source organism: Pseudotsuga menziesii (assembly GCA_001517045.1). NCBI lineage: Eukaryota > Viridiplantae > Streptophyta > Pinopsida > Pinales > Pinaceae > Pseudotsuga > Pseudotsuga menziesii. The sequence continues at coordinate 852,161 of LPNX010780283.1, forward strand.
ATTGATTCATCTTTTTCTAATTTTAGTTGCTATAAATATCCTTCTAAGTAATGTACGAGAACTCTAGACCTTATTTGGAAAGGTCCTATATATTTTTGTATGTGGATTGACTTATGTTGTTTGACCCTCCAAAAATGTAGCTCATTTTAAAACAATATTTGCCTAACATATGCCATTTCTAATATTATGAATGTTGAAAATGTTGGCAGCTCGTAGGGTTTACCTTCAAACCCATATACTCTAATGACTGTATGATTTTCAAATAAAAACCAGTCAATCACTTTCATTTTTGGTGTGAACTTGAACCATTCCTTACCTTCTCTAGGCATCCTTGGCAGATTTATTCCATGAATTATCATATAAGCAATATTCATAACTTTATTTGTGAACTCTAAAAAATTAGAGTTTCTTGGCTTCCTTATGAACATTGAATTCCACTCATGTCCAGGAATGTCTACATTTGATTGATCGATTCTATTTAGGCCTATACCTTCAAAGTATTTGTAGTTCTGGTGCAGAAAAAGGAAAACCATGCAAGAAGGAAATCTAAAGATCTCTTGTCCATGGAATTCTATAAGTTGTTGATTTAGGATGTGGGCTATTAAAGTAGGGGTATTATATTTTGGGGTTTGGTCAGTTACTGGATGTAGGATTTCAAGGGATACTAACACAGTTTCATATGCGTCTTCATCATTCTTATACCTCAATATGGAACACAAAAGAGAAATTATCTTTCTTACCTCAGGTTTGAAGAACATGGTTTTAAAAGAGGGATTTTGATTGGTAGTTATGATTCCGGCTTCCATATAATGGTTTATTACAACTTATTTTCTTTGAAGGCTTAAGGCCTGATACTGAATGGATGATTCTCTTTCCCCAAATGGTAGGGAATTTTCCTCTATAGGTAGAGCTAACATTATCCTAACCTCTTCGGTATCAATTTGGAATAGGAACTTTTCTCTGACTTGGTGAGTAACTGGTCGAACACCAAACAATGAATTTTGGGAAATGTATGGTGGGAGGGAATATTGAGTGTACTAAGTTAGATTTCCAAATCTGGTAAGGGTCTTGGTCCATGGTCACTTTGTATTGGGATTTAGTTAAAGTTTGTATTAGGTCCGAATGGGTAATTTCTGGATCCCTAATATATACTTGGTGATAAAAATGGTTGTATTTTCTACATGGCTAGTTTTGGCAAAACTTCAGAGGTAGCTTGGGGAATTTTAATGGTAGGTTTTCTTTGATTAGGGTTGAATTTGAAATCTTGAAGACTAGGGTAAAAATATTTAACAGTTATGCGGTAAAATTTGAATGTGGGGAGGTTTTAACAGTAATACCTGGTTATATGACATGGATGATGACTTGGGTTCAAGTAGTTGAGCTGACCATGTAGTGGAAATACTGGTTGCTTGAGAGATTTGGATCATGGGTGCTTGGTGGGTGCACGAACAACAATTATTTTTTAAGTGGACAAAAAATCCTTTTAGCGGGCCTAAGGTTTGGAAAGGACACTTGGGAGAATACTATTGGACGATAAAAATATCAATGCGATCTTTGACAATGGTCCCACTGGGTTGATTAGACCTGATAGGCTGACCAAGATAAAAAGGTGAGGATCACTTTTTTCATATGTGGAAACCACCTTATTTTCCTAAGGAAGTAACACATACTCATCTAGGTGGTTTTAAAAATCCCCTCGAGCATGCACAATCCATACAATGTTTCCACAAGTAAAAAGTGGTTTTAGTTTTGCGCATGGTTGGGGCCCTGTAAAGTAAGTGCATATTTTGGATGCATAATGAACCTAACTTGTCATATCTAATCCCCATTTCTAAAAATTGATTGGTGCCTTTTTAGTCTTAAATTCCTATCACAATGACCAATGTGTGATCCATATCGACCATTGATTAAATTTATCTGCAGATGGATCTGCTCGGTCCTTACTCAACTTAAAATTTCTCCTAATTAACCCAATTCTATTCATCTCAGTCATTTGATCAACTAAATATCAATGGCTATCTGATCATCCAATAGTTAATATGCGATCCTCGACTTCTAGTCAGCTAATAGACCCAATGATGTTGAGAGTACAACTTCAAGATTTATTCTCCATCACCTTATGTTTTAATAAGGTCTGAGACTTGTGTTATAATCAAGTCTGCTTGACCTTATGTTGTATTAAGGTCTGATACTTGTGTTGTATCAAGTCCATAAATTATATTGTATTAAGTTCACATGACATTGTCATATTCGGGATAGATGCTTGTACTAGGATCTTAAGGTTAAGATCATGACCTTATGTTAAGGTCTGAGACTTGTGTTGTATCAAGTTTGGAACTTATGTTGTATTAAGTTCACATGACTTATGTTGTATTAAGTCTCAAGGATATACAATGTGATGTATGGCTAGTCATGGTCAATAGTGCTACAAGTATCCTTTATGGATTAACTACCCCTAGAGTGATTTACTTTAGCATGTGACTATATGACCTAGGGTAATACATATTACCATAGGTTCGGAACAATTCTTATGAGTATGATATGATATAGAATTAATGAAAACACATATGGACCATACCGAGAAGAATTAATATGAGCACAGATATAAAGAGAGGATTCAACTTACCCATGCATGCTACTAAGTGAGCTCAAATTGATAAGACATTGGTTGAGTATTAATTATGATAAACAAGTTTTAGTTAATTAATGAATAAACTCCTTAATTTATGCAAGTAGTTGTTGGAGATGAAACTGATGGAGTTCCATTCATTTATGTTCAGTTACATTCAGTTTTGTTTAATTACATTATGTTATGTTTAGCCTACATGCAGTTCCATTCAGTTACATGTAGTTCCATTCAGTTCAGTTCAGTTCATTCAGTTAACAACTCAATTAGAGACACTTAAACTCAGTGAATTAATGGAGGGTGCATATCTTCTTTATGGGAGATAATTATGGATTTATAATTTGACACCAAGTTAGTGAGGGCACATGGTTGAAGATAAAAAATTGTTCTCAGTGTTGACTACTTACTGAAGCATGCAATATTTTCTACCTTCATTGTATGACCTAATTTGACTTATTATTAAAGTGTTACGCACTTGGAAATATCATCATAGTGTTCCATTTGATCTCTACTCTTTGGTGCTTTCGGAGAAGGCAATATGCTATTTTGTTGTAATCATTCTCTACTAATTATCAATCATAATCTAAGATTGTTTGCAATTTTTTTTATCCTCCAAATAAGTGGAGGGTTTTCCCAGGGTATATCCTATGTTCTATGGTTTGATTTATGTATTTGGAATATTGATGTGATCTATATGCTATGCTATTATGGATTAAAGTTTTAAATTTCAATTATATTCATATTTTTTCTCAATCGCTAACATGGTATTAGAGAAAGGGTGTGCAAGAGCTTAGTTTTGTACAAACACTCTAAGCCTCTGCAGATCTTGAAGCAATGAGCAAGAGCTAGAAGCAATGGCATCAATATCCGTCCGACCGGAAGATCGGATTGAAGGAACATCTAACTTCAACACATGGAAGGAAAGGGTGATCAACATCCTTGAAGAGCATGATCTTGATTGTTTTGTGACCCTTGTGATCGAAGATCCCACTAAAATTGCAAGAAGAACAAATTACAATAAGAATCAAGCAAAGGAAAAGAGGATCATATATGAATCTGTGAAGGACCATTAGAGGAAATTAGAGGTCTAAAATGGGCCTCCTAAGGAAAATGATAAAAATATTAGTTAAAATAATAAAATAATAGTTATTAGTTTTGGAGGAAGAATGAAAAAAACTACTTTGTTGTTCGTATTTTCGACATATCTCCCTGCGTTTTTACTCAAATTTTGAGCGGGAGAGCGGGGTCCATAAAAAGTATGCAGTGTGGGTACTCGTTGGATGCAGAATTAAATTCCGCATCCAACAAGCTTTATCGCCTGAAATTTGAGTAGAAACACAGGGAGATATGTCGAAAATACAAACAAAAAAAGTAGTTTTCTTTTATGACAAATATGTCAATTCAACCATTATGGTTGACTCAATTTATTGAAATTCTATTGGTTCTTGAATTCCAACTCACAAAATTTATTGTTGGTGCATTTTCTTATAAGGCCCATTTTTTACCCCAAATTTCCTCTAATGAACCACATGTCGGTGATTACACCATTGAAGACAACAAAGGAGTGTTTCGACACACTCACAAATATTTATGAGAAGAAGTCCCATACTCAAAAGAGGGATTTGAAGAACAAGTTGCGCAACATGAATATGGAGAAGGATGAGACTGTGGCATCATTCTTCACAAATATTTCACAAGTGAAGGATCAACTAGTAAGCATCGGTGTAGAGACAGATGAGTATGATATTCTACAAACCGGCATCGATGGAATGCCCTCCTCATGGGAGACCTTTTTTGCTGTGGTGAATGGAAGAGAAGAGCATCCCAATTTAGAAATAATTTGGCATGATTACATCCAAGAAGAAGGGTGCATTCAAAACATTATGGTGAGCACTAAGGAGGAGAATCTTTCCTTCACAACAAGAACCAAGAAATAAAGAAAACGTTTTGCTCCCAAGAACATTTTCTGTGCAAAGAAGAAAGCGATCCATAAAGGTATGGACAAATCAAAACTAATATGTTTTTATTGTAAGAAGGCAAGTCACTTCATACGGGATTGCAATGCAAGGAAAATAAAAGAAGGAAGAGTTCATGCATCCATCGCCGTAGAAGGAGGTGAACCTTCTCAAGAGAAATCATCCAAGGAAGAGGATTATTGAAAGGAATATTTCCTTTAGTGAAAAAAAGAATTCACTCTTGATTTCATGGGATCCTTATTCCCATGCATAGACAGAACTTCTAGTACATGCACTAAGTTTTTTTGCAGTGTTGTGATTTGTAGTGAATAAAGAAGGACTCCACCTATCTCCGCAAGTGTGCAGAGATCAAGAGGCATCCCACACAAACAATAAATATGAGAACCTTACATTTTTTCTATGTTGTTATAAATAATATCTAAAAGTGTTTTATGTTTCATGACTGTCATATATATCTATATTCCTAGACTTGGAATTGTGTTAATCATATACTTTGTTTTTTCTATCCTTATTGGCATATTATCAATCTCATGAGTCCATATTTTTGAGAGATGACATAGGACTGATATAAGGCTGAAAAAATCCTCCATAAGACATGATATTTAGGGCTACATGATTGTTTCATAAACTGTGAGCATAAGACTACATGAGTGTCTATATAGAGGGCCTCATGCTCACCTCATGAGATATGAACATGGGGCTGTATATTTATTTCATAAAATGATTTTTTTGGATTGATATAGGGATGCATATCAGTATATAATATTATAATGGGTTATGTTAAACGTGTGTTAAACCGGTTAGTCAATATGTAATTCATTATTGTAATATTGATAGTATTTCATGTGAATAAAATTCATGAGTATGAAATGGTTTTAACCATTAGAATGATTTTTCTTGTAGGGAAAATTAATATTCACTTACCTAAAAAATAAAGAAGGACATGAATGTAGAGTCATTCATATGGGTGATCCTGAAAGAGAACAGTTTGGGAGGTACCTATGTTTCTTGGAAAGCATAAAAAATAGATGGATTAAATCTATTCTGATAGATGTGAAGACTCCTGAAGATATTCTAACTTATTTACATTCATGTGTCAAAGAAGAGCTTTAGATATAGATGAGCATAAGTCTCTATGATGGAGGACCTAGATTATGATTCTCACATTTACATGGTGAAGAGGGAGTTGCTAGTCTCGCTAGCTCCTGAATAAATAGTGTAACTGGTTGATGTACCTCCTGTAAAAAGGAGATATGCATGATGGTCATAATTCAGAAGGAAAATCATAATAGTATTCAAGAATCTTGTTATGATTCTTATGATTAGAGGTGTGGCATTCACCAGATAATATTTTCCTTAATTAAGGAAAATGTGCAGCAGAGAACCTGAGGAGTTTCAGGATGATGGATTAAAAGTCTACGACCATCTATATGAATAGAAATGTGAAGTTTAGATCAGATTTGGAAGATCTCAAAAGTTAGTTGAGATGAACCTGGTTAGTAACATGTCCTAGGATCATTCATGTGCTTTACAATATGTACTTATACATGTACATAGCATGTGTTGTGGTACCAATTTGGTACAAGTGCATGTGGAATTAGATATGTCTTGGTCGGTGAAATAGAGTTTCAAAGATATATGAAATCTGACTAGTATAGTGGTCGAGGAATATTACATGTGTTTCTCTAGATAGAGAATTTTGAAAATAAGTAAATATTTTTTAGTTTTCTAGTCAGTTATATTCGAGACATGGTATAGATCCACAAATGAGCATCATTGCTAGCATTCTTACTAAAGCCTCTATTCAGGAAAAGCTTGGTATAGTATAGAAAAACCACTCCGGTTGAAGAGTATGGATGTGTCTTCATAGGAAGCAATAAATAAAATCCCCATAAGTTAGTCATGGTACATGAATCAGGAATCCAAGGGATGTGATATCTTATGGAGAGAATCCACAAGAGTAGAGACATGGTCAAAGTCTCAGAGACTATTGATACTCAAGAAGATTTATAGCCTGGAATGTCAGAGAACAATTAAAATTCTCAGAGAGGTAGTTGGGGTGGTGCATTATAAAGAGAAGGATCATTAAGAAAATGATCATGACTTGAATAACATAAAAGAGAATGGAAATATCATAGAGAACTTCTCCAGATAGAAAAAGTTCAAGAAGTCAACAAATGTTGAAGAGTGAAAAAAAAGATAAGCCTTTATTTCGACATGTTATTACACATTTTTTGTATAATGCTGTATGTGATGGATTTGAAATACATGGTTTCTATTTTAGAGAAACTTTATTCTAGATTGGATCTAGATGATGCTACTTTGTGCAAGTAGTTAGTTGGTCTTCGAGCAGACCTGTTGTATTTTATGTTTTCTACTAGGCATATGTTTGAGTACATTTGGCGTACATTTAGAATAAGCTCCTTATTGTATTTGATACATGGCTCACCTATTATTTTATTGTGATATCCAGATATTGTTTTAGACTGAGATAAACGAAGTAATTTGAGGCTAGTACTGCAAAACTATAAGTGTATTGCGGCTAGTACTACAGAAGCAAGATGTATGCCAGAGAGTACTGCAAAATAAAAATGCGCTTTGCGGATGGTAATACGTACTAAGGAGTAGTGTATCTTGAGAATCTACCTACTAGGGTGAAATACTTAAGCCTATAGAAATTAGGTGTTAATATTAAGGTTTTCTCAAAAACCCTATATGTGTGTTATGATAAAATCACATTGAGATGAAGTTTTACTTCATTGAAGTCATGGTCATGTAAAATGAGTTCCAGTACATTGGTACTGATGAGTAGATTTCAAATTTATGACAAGCCTCTATTTGTGAATAAGTTTAGACACTTTCGAGATAATCTTGGTATGGCAGAGAATGTCTCCCTCACTGAGAAGGAGTGGTTAGAGTACAACTCCGAGAGTTATTCTCCATGACCTTATGTTGTATTAAGGTATGAGAATTTCGTTACAATCAAGTCTGGAATCTATGATGTAATTAGGCTCATATTTCTCTTTGAACTTATGTTGTATCAAGGTATGAGACTTGTGTTGTATCAATTCCATAACTTATATTGTATTATGTTCTCATGACATTGTCATATTTGGGAGAGATTCTTGTACTAGGATTTTATGGTTAAGATCATGACCTTATGTTAAAATATGAGGCTTGTGTTGTATCAAGACTGGAACTTATGTTGTGTTAATTTCACATGACTTATGTTGTATTAATTCTCGAGGATATATTATGTGATGTATCGCTAGTCATGGTCAACAAGTGTTACAAGTCTCCTTTACGGATTATCCACCCCTAGAGTGATTTACTTTAGCATGTGACTATATGACATAGGTTAATACATATTATCATCACTAAGAATTTACCTTTGGTTGTGAGAGGATAATCCCAAGGTAACCACAAAACCAATCTTTAGGAGGAAAGATGGATTCTTTCCTACTAGAGAGGGATCTCTCAATAAATAAACACAAAGGCCAGGTATTGTAAAATAAATGAATTTTAATGATGATAATGGATGAAACATGGGATCATTGGGCATGGATTCAAATATAAATAATAATTAAATACAATGCTTTGAAATGGAGTTTTTAACAGAGGAAAGGAAGTTACTCTTTTACAGTCAAAATGCTGGTTGTCTGGTGATAAGGAAGAATAAGGAATAGTCCATTAATATGGGAATATAAAGATGAATCCAATATTAACTTTAGTGAAAAAATGTTTGTGGATGCTTGAAATTAAAGAACCAGAGCATAAACCTATGAATTCTGATTCAATATACATTTATTCAAGCATGAAAAATATAAAAAAGTGGAAAGGATAACAAGAAACAAATTCACATAAAAGAAAGATGATACCGACTGTAAAATAAATAAAACAAGAAGCTTTGATATAAAACCTGCTTGGCTCTGCAATCTTTTATTAATATTGAAGCTCTCTTACAAAAATTAGTTGTTTCTCATGGGTTGCAACCCTCATTATGTTTCAAAATGATGCTTAAATACATCCAAAACTTATCCTTGAGATGATAACTACCTACATGATAAAAATAGGTGAATTTAGCTACCTTATTACACTTGTCACTTGACTCCTAACAAACTAATTCTTAAAAATCTATTCCACTATTCAAAACAAAACTTGTCCTCAAATTTTCTCGATCCTTACAATAAACTCTTCACTGATGTAATTTATACTTTGTACTGCCAAATTTTTCTATCATTTTGCATTGGTCTACATATGAAAGCTCCATATTTTCCATTTCCTTCACCAACAACCTTAATTACACATGATCTACATATTAATTAGATGGAAGTTGAGTACAAACTATCATGAATGTATTAATTATCTCAAAATCCACTTCCAATTTATCAATTACAATTTTCCCTCACAAAGATTGGTTCATGTCTTCAAATTTTATGTGATCCAATCTACATTTGACCAATAATGCCTGATACTCTAACTGAGATAAAAGTTTTCCATCTTCTTCCCAAATGGAAGGCAAACCTTTTTGAAAAAGAGACACAAATGAGCCTTTACAAACCTTTATGTGATGATACATTATATCAATCTTGGCTTGAATTGTCTCAATGTATTGATGTTTTCCCACCACCTTTCTAGCCCAAGTGATCATTGTTATCCTGTCCTTGATGCCCATAGTCCTTAAATATTCTTCAGACATAGTATTTAATAAATTGATTGTGTTTTTGGTTGTGTCCATTGGCTTTTTATTGAATGCCTCTTTCATTGCTTTACAACTTTGTTTAGCATCATTTATTACCATCTCCTTCTCCTGAATATAATTGAAGTATGGCCTGATTTTAACAGCTTCTTTAATTATCATATCCTAGATGTGATGTCTAGCTCCCTGCATTGGTAATTGTCCACATAGTTGCTTTACTAACTTCACATTTTTATGCAACAAATCTTTATTTTTGTTTTCCAATGCTTTCCTCTCTTCTTATTTCTTCATGACTGCATCAACCAGATTCTGATTTTGACTTTTAAACCAATTATGTCTAGGTCTCTTAGAATCACTTGTGGCATACCTTGTACAATAGATTCAATATTTTTTTCTACGGTAGGATGAACTATTTGTACTTCTTGTTACTTGTTTTTATCTTCTTTCCCCTTTTCTAAAATCAATTGTTTTCATTCAGAACATCTATATTTGCAATCAAGAAACCTCTCTCTTTTTCCCATTTATTTTTCTCTTCAGTAAGCTTCAATAGATTTGGCTTGCTATCACTCAACTCCCGGGTTAGTAATTATTTCTCTTTTTCTAATTCAGTTAATTTAGAAGCCTGGATTAAGTGGGTTGCAGGGATCTTTAAATTCTTCTTAAACAATTGAATTGTATTTTCCTTCTCATCCAGTATATTTTTGTCACCTCTCCTTTATTTTCTTCATTATCTATGGCCATCAAATCTCCCTGAAGCTTCTTTATTTGTTGTTGGTGCAATTTTTTTCCCACTTTCTCCTTTCTCAATTGATTTTCTATTTTAGATAATGTGGGTTGCAACTTGGATACTTTTAGAGTATCCTTCATCAAGTCACTATAGATGATTCCCCCAGTATGTTTATGAAAATGAATCAGATCAAACACCGTAAAATGGCCTTTAAATTCAATCTCATCTCAGCTATTTTGTTCCAGGTAGCAACTGCTAAATTTAAAGTATTTCTTGTATGATATTTAACAATGACCAATGAGACCTCCTTGCTTGATATATTCTGGACTTCTGAGTATAGTTTTGAGGATTCTTTTGAAGAGATATCCCTGTCTTTCTTGTACTGGTCATACAAGTCAGTTATGGATTTGAACTTATCACTTGATGCTTTTCATACCTCTGAAAACTCATATTATTGTATTTCAAAGGCTAGGCCTTTGACCTTTATGTTTCCTTTCGTATTTTCAGTTTCAGTTACCTCTACCAATTCTCCTTTAGACTCAGTCTTTTTTCTTTTAGATGTTTCCGAATTTTCTTCTTCCTTTGTCTCCATGGCCTCTGAATGAGCTCTCTTACCTGGGATTTCTACTTTGCTTGGAGGGGGAGTTATTACTTATATTGATTTTATTATAGACAAGGGATTTCCCTGTAAAACCTCAACATCTTTCTCTTGTGTTGGCTACTCCATCCAATTATCTCTTTTAGCTAATCCTTCTACCACCTGATGCTAAAATGACTTGTTCTTATTCAGTTTCCTCCTTTGAGAACTAACATGGTGTGGGTCATAATTGACTGTAAAATATTTCTCAAAATTCATCTCCTGAAGCGGAATTTCAACTATAGGGAGTGAAACTTTATTCTTGATAATGACTATCCCAACTACCCATGGACACTTAATCTCATAGGCCTTTTTAAAACTAATAAAATGTTCATTCTCCACAATTAGCTTCTATCTTATAAATTCCAAGGAAAAAATTCTAGGGGTCAGGAATGCTGGGAAGATATATGGTTCATGAGTAAAACCGTACACCATGATTATAGCATTCTCTTATGACAGAAACCAATCCCCCATCCTTCTATCAGGGGAAAATTGTAGATCCTTCTATATCTTTGGTAACACTTTGGGAAATTTATTCTGAAAGAATAGTTTATACACTTCTACGATCAAAAGGGACATGTATTTGAAAAATTCATTACTGATTTCTGCAGTAAGTACCATCTATGGAAGTTGCAAGTTTTCCTCATTGAAAAGTAGAAGCATTCTAATTAGGTATGAATCAAACCTGAAATGTCTGGTAGTGTGGAAATTCCCTAGCCGAGAATGGATGTTTTTAGCTAGGAATTCCTAAAATTTAAGACAAGGGGTTTGATGGGTCTGGAATTCTAACCGAGTCACACTTATTTTGAACAACAAATTCATTAGTAAATCAAGGACAAATATGTCTGTGTATGGACCTAAAATTTGACTCATCATTGGAAAAAACAGCTTTGACTCTTCATTAAATAGTTTGATATCCAAGGGAAAGGGATAGTTAGCAAGGGATACATAAATTCTAAAGAATATGGAGAAAAGTAGCAGATTCTATGTGAATTTTAGATGGCCAAAGATGAACCGGTAAATACATCTTTATTATTATCCATCATATTAAGCATTGAATACAATCTTAGTTTTTGAAAAGAAAACATGATTTGTTATCTAGGTTTCATTGATATCTTGCATCTTCACAGTAGTTTTTCATTTCAGTATATCTTGTTAATATGACTGCAGGTTGTTTGATCATAGTGACACTAAGTCATTTATTTCTATGGTCATGTTATAGCTTCAGTATTCACACCACACCATTCCAAAGAAGGGTGGAAAGAAAAAGGCCAAGATCCATGAGGAGGAATCAGACTTGGAGGTTTTGTCCAAAATGGAGATCATCTATGAAGACACAAAATATGTCACCAAATTCGATCCAAATTTTAAATCAGGACATATATATCATATGATCAAGGACCAAAATGTGTTGGATAGAGGCTTAGAAGATATGCCTTTATATATAAACATAAAAAAATAAGCTATTACAAAAGTAGCCACATGCCCTGAACTCTTCCCTTGTGTTGAGGTGATCAGGTGGATCATACTTTGAGCAAACATGGGTACTATTATTATTTCAAACATCAAAGAAAAAGAATTTATTTCCTCCACCCCTGCTTATATATCCAAATATTGAAAACTACCAGCTCCACAAATGATGATGACAGATGACTGGATAAATAGTTTGATTTTAGAATTCTTTGAATGTGTGAAGCAGATGATGATAGAAGGGAAGCAATTTCACTATAAATCCTCTAGCGAGTACGAGACTTCCAGCTTACACAATCCCTACAGGATTATAGCCCTCATGCTAAACATAATTTTTTTCCGAGAAAATGGAAAATTCTACAAATTAAGATGGAATCCATTGATATATCATGTGGCCAAGCAGGGCACCATTTTTAACTCAGAATATATTGTAGCAGATAGCTTGTCATCCTGTATAGATGTCTCCAAAGGAGGTTTGACTCAAAGGAAGTTAGAATTTTACACGGGATCATATTAATTGATTGTATCTTATGCATACACCCATTCCCAAAAATCAATTGTGATTGGGATCCTACCCAGACTCCTTTGTATGCTGCATATCAGATTCTATGGGCTCACAAATATGAAAGTTACTACAAGATAATATGTGAGGAATTTCTCATGCCCCTGCACCAACTAATTTTTCTTGAAGAATGCAATTGTATGTCAGAAGGTAACATGGAGGTCATATGCACGTATGGGGACTATTATTTTTCCAAGAAGGGAACCTATATCAGGATGTATTGAGGATCTCGAGCTCCATAATTGTTTCCAAAATACGCCATGGACTCTGTAGTCCACAAAGAGGCAGTAAGACAATTGTTTATAGATGGGTTCAGAAATTTCTTATTTTATATGAAGAAAATAGTCTTCCCACAATTTCCATTCTGTATTGGTAGAAATAAATTCACAAAGGTGAAAAGTGAAACCGAATTCGTAAAGGATCTAGGAAGTTTCCACTTCGGAGAAAAGAGTTTCCACAAGAACGATGCTTATGAAAAGGTTTCAAAACAATGTGTATTTGTAGGAGTACATTTTGAGTACTCCCATCATTGGGATAAATATGAGGAGGTCTACAGAAACGTGTGGAATATGACTACCTTTAATAAGAGGTTCAAAAAGAAGATCACAACCATAGGAGGAAAAGGTGGCAGGAGCACCACAGAGCAACATAAACAATAGGTAGAAGCTGCTAAGAAACGAGAAGAGGATTCTCGAAAGCTAGTAAAAGAAGCTGAAAAACTACTAGTTGAGGAGGCGTAGAGGAAGAAGGTATAAGAAGATAAACTGCAACAGAAAGCAAAAGATGAATGAATTCAAAAGGAAGAATAAGAAAGATTGCAAAAGGAAGCTAAACAAGAAGCTAAAGAGTTAAGAAAGAAGGAACAAGAAGATAAAGACAGGGAGAGTCTGGAACATGATACTGCTTAGGATAATATAGTAGATCCTCCCTCTACATCAGGTGACACAATAACAGGAGGTCACCTCCCTCTTGCATAGTTTGGATTGGTTCCTTTTACTCCGTCCAAGCATCATGCACTGGTGTTCTTGGATGCAATATTCTTCGACCCGAAGAAGAAAGCCATTGTTCAAAGATCGAAAAAGAGATTAAAGCTTGGTACCCAACTTGATGTAGTCACAGTGACTAAGAAACCATTATCCAAGGGACCAACCAAGATCCTGTATCTTTAGCATCAGTAAAAATTGCAGCTGCTCAAGTTAATGCTGATAATGTTAGAAAACTGGTAGAACATGTTGAACACTATAAAGAAAGAATGGGTAAGATGAAGAACACTCTGGTTAAAGAAAGAGGCGAGGGAGGAGAATTAAAGAGAAAACATGAGAAAACTCTTTCAGAGTTTGAAAATCTACAAAAGGATTACCAAGAGTTAGAATCAGAAAAGGATGCACTGGTACTTTTTGTTACGATCACCGAGGGAGAGAAGAAGGATCTTGAAAGAAATATTTTAGAATTAGAAGCTCATAGATCCACAGTAAACAAGGAAATAGAGGAGTTGAAAAACTGAGCAGAGGAATTGGAGGTACATAACCAATCATTGCAAAATCAACTTAAGACAACTAATGAAAGGAAACTTGATATCACACCCTTCAGTGATCATGCTTGCCTAATCCAGAGGAATATCCATCAAGTGCAACTGAAACTCATAGACGAAGTATATAAGATCCAACAGGCAGAGGCGAGGTTAAAGTAAATCTCAGTAGTATCAACTAATTTAAGACAAGGGCTATTAAAATTTGTAGAAAAGGTTCAAGTATAGATAACTTGGATAGAAGCTAATGCAAGGGCTTACCGCAGAAGACAACAGAAGGATTGAGAATAGAATTAGAGCTCTTAGAGCTTTGCAATAAATCCGCTTTGAGATTGACCACTGGGGTTGAAAATACTGTAGAAAAATGCACAAATTTCTATAAGAAAATGCACACAGTGCATAATAAGTGCCAGACCTCTTCAACGACAAAGATCAAGGAGTTTCCACGAAAAGATGAACATCTGAAATATCTCCAGGATAGATTGAGTAAGGATGAACTAAGCATACAAAAAATTGAAGGAATCATTGAAGAGGTGGTAAAGAACTAGATTGCATGGGACTTAATTAGTAATTACCTATTGGAATACTTGTACAGAGTGACCCCACCAATAATGGCAGAAATAAAGTAACAATTGGGTGTGCATGACGTGGCTGTAAAATTATTGGATCCTATAGACTACAAAACTATTGCTGCAGAAGCTAATGCGTGGGGTGATTTCATTGAGAGATCGGCTGGTCCCACTTGATATTTTGTCTCATCTACATGTGGCATTTTATGTAATTTATTTAATTTTTTCCATTTTCCTAGTGCAAGAAAATAGAAAACAAATTTTGGAAGTCAAGAAGTCAAGGAAGACCAAAAGGATTGGGTAGTCCAAAATTCAATTGTACAAGTGTATAAATAGGAGTTTAGAAGGGAATTTTCACTAGCGCATACATGCTGAGTTATTTGTATGAAGACTTATTTCTTTTATGAATAAAGTAGAACCAATTTTGCTGGAGGAAGGAGTGTACAAGTTTCAAATGGATTGTGTGAATTGCTAATGTTGAACTACTTCTTATTTAGTTGCTATGTAACTGTGAGACTGTTCTAACTTAATGAATTATTTCTGCAATGAGGAATGATTTTACTCTCTATTATAAATCTCATGCATCCAATGAGTGATGAATGTTTTAACATTACAAAGATATCTTTGTTTATATTTTATGTTGTGATTATGTATGTAGAATTTGAACATCTACTTGTAGGATTCAATATGCAGCATTACAATACATTACTCTATTAGATATAAAATTTTCTCCCCTTGGGGATAGATAGAATAGTTTAGAGTAGGCTAGATCATAGTTGTTTTACTTTTGTAGAAGTGATTGTGGGGCAAGGGCGGTAAGACAAGAGGTAAGAACCTCTGCATCTCTAGTGGGTTTCTTGTTCACCGGTCACTTGCATTTTGTTTACGCACATGCATTTCATTCTAAAACATAAAATCACATAAACGATGGACCAGGTCGCAACTGATAAAACATGCTTAAACACTTTAATTCTATGGTAGTTGGGCCTCTAACCGGATGGGTTCCCCACACCAAATGGTGAACGATCTAGTTAGGATCGCTTACTAGGGAGAATCCCTACTATAGGTACCTGGGAATTTTCTAGGCATTAACAGGTTTTCAGACACATCAAAGGCCACAACGACAAGACTGGAAAAATATGGTCAACGCAACCTTGGGCCTGGTGGTTATTCAAATTTGGTGGCATGAATTGTAAGTATCGAAAACTCGATAATGCATCCAAACATTAAATTGAAAATTATTTTCATTTTAATGCGGCGCAAAATGTAAAATTAATGACGTCATGCAAATATGCAGGCCGACCGATTCAAAGAAGTGCCCACTCAGGAATACTTGAAGCTTGGCTTCCAACACGGCTTTGAAGTTTTTGTTGAACGCTGAAAAAACTTGGCTAGGAAGACACAGTCTTCTAGTGATCCATCTGGTGCACAAGTATATAAAATCTATATAGTTTAATGAAAATTTATTAATTGTCATGTAACCTATTCATTATAAACAATTAACATAAAATATTTATTCTATTTTGAGCAGGAAACCAATGATCCCCTTAATGTCGATGATGGACAACAAACCATCGAAGATCATGCTTCGATTCCTGGTAATGAATTTATTCATATGCTACAGTTTTGTATAGATAATTGCAGTTGGTGAACATTAATTGTAGTTCTCCATATTTCAATTGTAGAGCATGCAGATGGTCACACTATATAGGTTGATCCTAGAAAGGAAAATGAAGAACATGAAGTGGCCTCACCAGGTAAAAAACAACTTTGTAATATTTTTTTAAATGAAATACTTGTAATTATAAAAAAAAATAATGCAACATTTTCACATTATTACATCAATTCTGAACCCCTTGACGCAAGATCCACGTGGCAAGCAGTCTTCTAGGGAGACATCAGAACAAGTTGATGAAGCACCAAGAACTGAACGACAAATTCTAGAAGATTCCCTTCTTGTTCATTTTGTAAAGAGAAGAAAACTAGAAAATAAGTGACTGAAGAAATTTTGAGTAATTATTTTTTATAATACAATGTTGTGCATGGTTTTTTTCTCTATTTAATGAATGCTTTAATGAATGGTTTTTTCAACTATTGAATGAATGAATGGTTTTTTTGACTATTGAATGAATGAATTTGCACTAATTTTTTGTTTGTAAGTAGATGCATTGGGTTTAGGGAACTGAGAGTGATGTGAGGGGGGAGAGGGGCCATAAGAGCTTCCATCTTCACGTGGTTGGACTTGTTCAGTAGAGAATATTAAGTTATGCTTGAAACAGAGATGAGATCAATGAATGGTAAGAAATTCTACATTTCCCACGGTTATTTATATAATTGTAGTGTTTAAATTTTACTATTGATATTTCACTCATCCATTGGAACTTGTTACAAATAGCCTTGGGAAACATTTTGATATTTCAGAAGCAAAATTGGCATTTTGATGTGATTGAAGGCCTTATATACTTTGTTTTGTGGTTCTCCATGTTTCCTTAGGTGATCTCTTATTACCAATTATTTTACTTGAATGCTATTGTAATTTACATTGTTAAATTAAAAATGTTCAACAAACGTAAAATGTTCAACAAACGTAAAATGTTCATTATTAATGTTGTTTTTATTCATTAACCCAAACTACTCAAACTATATTTTTTTGGCTTCATTTTGTTATTTTTCACAAACAATCAAATCTTTATTTAATGGGTCCTAACATGAAATTATTGCAACAGGAAAATATTTTTAGTATGTTGAAAGATGTTTGGAAAGGTAAAGCAAAAGTAGATAGTGTCAAGCTCCACAAATCAAGGTAAGTTGTACCAAGAAATTATAAGTATCGGCAATATATTCCTAATTCTCATACCTATTTTGCTTCTGTTAATTTTATTTGTATGGTTATGCTTGTTGAAGATGGCAGGAGAAAAAACTTCGTTACACCAAAGAACTCAGTGATGTAACTCTTATGCAAAAGGTGAGTGAATATCAATTTCATGAAAAATGTGCCATTGTAGTAAACACTTATTTCTAGATGGCTCTTTCTAGTTAACATGCTTTGCAAAAGGTGTTGATGATTGAGTTGTGTGCCACAATATCCATAGCATTTCCTTTGGTTAGCATATTATCTATAGAAGAAGAATATTCTCTTTCCTAACTTTAAATGAAACTCTAAATATTTATGTTGGTATCTGCATGTTTTGAGCTAGATAAGACACTTCAGTTGGTTGACATCTATGGTCCTTATGAAAATAGATTCAGAGGGTTGGGATACATAACTTGGCCACACATTTGAGAGTCCTATCAACTTCTTTTGAGAATATATATAGAAAATTTAATGTTTAGGGGGGAACTCTTTCAAAAGTAGGCTTACTAGGTACACTTCAATAGGATATTGAAGATGAATACATGACAAGGACTGTGGTTTCGACCTAGTATTTCTCCTTACAAAGTCCAGCTTAATCCTTTATGTTGTTTCCTTAGTTTTGTTTACTAAAGGACAAGTCTATTGTTGAACTTTATGTATTGTATTTTGGGGTTTTGGGATGATAGTACTACACATGGAACATGAAATGGTGATATTTTGTAACACTATTACAAATAGTGTATGACAGTTGAAATCTTAGGTGGTCCATGGATTTATCTATTTTGAGTCTTTTTGAAGAATGTATTACATTTCTCCTTGAAATATAATATGATTTTTTTCTGAGAAAAAAAAAGAGATTCGAGGGTCTTATTAGACCATAAAAGGATAGCCCTAGATGTTGTTGGGCATTTTATTTTTCTAATTAATTAAACAACTAAAACACCCATAACATAAATTATCAACCCAATGAAGTCTTTTATTTCAAAGGCAACTACACATAATCTATGCATAAGCACTGAAGCAGTTGATCAAATGAATATAAATCAATTATCCTACCAGACTACTCGGCCAAGCTCAACTCATTACTAAAGCTAATCTAAATTATCCATCTAAGAATTCAAGGTACTTTTACCTTCCTACAACAACAATCCAATATTAACTGATCTAAGAATAAATGAACTAGAATTACTTTTGCAAGAAATCAAATCCTAAAGATATGAGACTACAATAACGCAAAACATAACCATCTAATTTAGAAAATCCTAAGAAAGAAAATTAACAATAATAATCAGGGCTGAGCTTGACTGTAGCAGTGGTCTAATACACTTGCATAAAAAGAAAAATAGACTACTTGACATAGTCGACTGTCACACGACACTGTTGCATCAAGCCAAAGGAAATTGCAATCATTACCTACTATTGCAATGTGCTGTAAATAATCCTACTATAATTCCACACCAGATTAACATAAGCAAAACTAAAGCTTCTACTTAACTCGACGATCTATGTGAGAAGTCGGTCCCTAGCCTCCTAACAGAGATGCCGCTAACTAAGACAAATTTGAACACAAATATATGCATATAAATTGTTGGTCCTTGTATTAGGAATATAAAACCACAGTTACAATAATCTATGTTACAACTTCTTACAATAAAATTCTAACAACCAAAGAAATAAACCTCGATTTAGATCACTTCTCCATACTTATACAAAAGTGACATAATCTAGATCCATTAATATTGGGAAGCCATGAATATCTATGATATTCAGGATTCCATGTTATAACATAAACAGTTACAACCATAAATATAATTGAATGAAGTTGTTCGCATCTAGGACTGTGCCATTACTCCAAGTGATGAATGGTTCAAACAGACTCAACTGATTGGAAGGGGAGATGTCGTGACTGTATCAGCGATACCTAGTCTTGATTGCATACATGGAAATATACTCATGTTTATACATCAACGCATGGAACCATCTCCAAGAAATTAACAGCTGACACAAAACATTCATTTCTTCTTCAGACTCAGCGAGCTGCTATACTTGTAATTCCTCAAGGATTTGAACTATATTTATTGAACCAACATAATTTAGCACAAATAAAAAGATCAAGTTCCTAGTCATGGTTAATATTAGGAATTATTAGAATAAAGCAATAATATATTATACCTGTCAAGATCCATTCTTAACCTAGAAATATATCTTCCAGGGGTATGGAAAAGTAAGGTGAAACAGGGGAAAAGACATTGATAGGTATAGGAAAAAAGGGATATTTTGGGACCCAACTTGTCTGAATCTAATTCAAAAATATTTCCTTGGAGATGGCTAAGATTGAAAGAAGGTTCATATTTCTCTTTTGGATTCCTGAAACTGTTGCATGCAATTAAATCGTCCCAACATTTTTTATCTTCCTTCTTAGTCAGTCAGTACATGCTCTTGTATTTTCTTGTTGGCCACCAAAAAATAGGAAACTTAAATCTCAGTCCCATCCAACTAGGTCTACAAGTTTTAATACATGCAACATAGCTAGGAAACCGATACAGGGCATATTTGAAGTTTTCAACACAGTATGTATCTCTTTCTCTCTCAAACAAAGAAGAAGCATCACATCTACCCTGGTTTCCTTCTCTTGTAAAGAGCTCTTGCTGAGAAATCAACTTGAAACTGGAAGAGACAATTTCTTGTTGGAAGGATTCCATATGACTAGCCTTCTGAGGAGATTGTAATTGTCTCATATGCATGATTCTTAATGATGTAGGACATTGGGGATCACCGTGAACCCAAAGGGTAGAAGTCTCCTCATTCTTCTGTATGGTCTGAATGGCACTCCACCAATGCATATGATTGGTAGCAAATGAAGTAAATGCTCTTATCTAAATATATCCTAAATAAGGAACTGGATTGGAGTGGACATTCATAGGGAATGCTCTTTCATGCAAAAATAATTCAGATAGCAAATTTTGATCAGGAAAACCGCTCTTAATGAAGGTGTCCAAGAATTTAGGGGTTGAAACCAGCTGATACTGTCTCCCTTATTTTAGTGCTATGATTTTAAACATGACCATATTTTTATATAAGAACACTAGATAATATGGGGATGGAGCTCTACAGCTCAACAATTCTTGAATTAGGTTGTACATCTCCTTACCCAACTATTCTTTTTTTTCTTTTAGGAACTTGATCTTTCTTAGGTCCTGTAGCTCCTTCTGCAAATTGTCCCATTGGGATAGTTCTTCAGACCATTTATCCTTAAGCTCTTGGATAATCCTCCTATGTTCAGACAAGGAGATCATTTCTTTATCCATCAGGATGGTACAATATTTCCATTTATTGAGCTCAATTTGCAATAGATAGAGCTTATTTTCCAATTCTTGCTCCTTATTTCTTGTTGACAAGGGTTCTCTCTCTTTCGACACCCAAACCACCATGATCTCCCTGAGCACTAGACCATAGAGGTTTTATACATCTAAAAATACCTACATAGCATATGAAGTCTCACCCGAGATGTTCGAGGGAGAGCTAACAGAACCAAGTTTCCGCAGTATGGAGGAGGACCATGTGTCTACTTATTATCTTAGTGCAACATTATTTCACAGATCTAATCATTCATATTATGCATTTAACAAAATCATTTCAACATTCAATATATCACAATAACATGAAAAAAACACTGCAAAAATTGATGCGCAGACAGATCTTAGCAGTATATCATCATTTAAAGAAGAGAAAACATCACATCATTCACAGATCCATATCACAGGTACACATTGCATTCACATTTGGATCGCACAAAACAAGAAAATAGGAAAATAGGAAAATACATAATGATCCTGCTCAGTCTCCATCATGTCATATTATCCTTTGAAAACATAGATTATCCAAATCAGTTCTTTAGTTCACATCTGTAGATCAACATTCACAATCTTAGATCTTGAAGTCACTCAAAAAATAGAAGAAGACTAAGAAGTGCTAAGAAGGACTGTAAGAAGACTTAACACTTGAAAATCTATATCTACTTATAGGCTTACACATTTACATCAGTGGTCCACTTAACCAAATTCCTAACTACTTATTAATCAAAACTACAAAATAATGACCACAATCAACATAATGCAGTCCAAAACTACAAAATATGACCAAAAAAACATAAAATATTATGATTTCGACTTGCGCATCATTTTCCACCTTGCATGACATCTTTGACCTTGCACAGCATTCGTGATGCTGCACAACTAACTTACCCCAAAACTTCCTACCAACTGTTGCACCTGGAAATTCCACATTGCCTATCAGCCTTCTAGAAAACCTAACCTGAGATGCCTTGGCTTCCTTTTTCCCATATCTTGGAAGTACGATGCCTTTCTCTCTTTTGCACAGAGCATCGATGGCACTGACCAGTATGGAGTAAAGAGTGTCGTTTCCTCCTTCCTGTGACAAAAATTTAGGTCGGTTCACATACCCCTTCTACTAAGTGCATTGATATGCTAAAAAATGGGAAAAAGAAGGTTCTTGAAGCTTCCGTACGGAAGCCTCCGTGGAGTTAGTTCCTACATGCTTGGGAGAGGTGGCATTCACTTCCCTTACCTGTTGGGATCACATTGTATCCATTGCCCAAGTCAATATCATGTGTTTTGGGCCTATAAATGAATCCTTCATGATGTGAGTGGAGGAGGCCAAAGAATAGTACCCTTATGCTGTTGGATTGAAGTCCGAGTTAGAGGCAATATAGAGCTGGCTTGTATGTGGAGAGAGTCTCATAGTGGTAGAGGATTGTAGATGTTATTGTAGAGGATAAATACATCAACATCAAGGATTTTTGGTTGTACTTTACTCTCTTTCATAATTAATACAAAAGGTTTTTTTGTTGTTCAATTGAATATTATCAGATTCCTTGATCATTAATATGAGTAATTAGTTTATCATGATACTCTCATTTCGTGTTTTGTCCCTTGATCTATTTGATAGGTATCGAACGTTGTGAAGACTTTCTTGAGCAAGGACAAAGAGATTTAGATCTGAGGTATGATGTTATTTTATATTGTTAATTAATTACTTAAGGAAAGGATATAATGCTATGCTTTTTTGTTCTACACTTGTACGTTGCAGGGTAGAGGAACAAACAATGCTCGCACTGATTACATAATTCCTGATAACAAAATTGGTGACTCCACTAGTGATCAGCCTAATCCAGTCAGATCTGGGGAAGATCCAATCAAATCTGGTGCAGATCCAGTCAGATCTACAAGCTTTGGTAACCATTACACCTATGAAGATCATTCTCTCTTCCTTTAGTCATTTCAGTTGTTAAGGTAAGCTACTCATCTTACTGTTCTGATTTTTGGCTCTGTTCTGGGAGTGGTGTTTACTCTTTGCAATACAAATCAGTCCATTTCTTAGTTTCTCCTGTAGATGCTTTGTTTTTGAGTCTATTGATCGACCGACGCACCTACCTTTGGTTGACAGAGCGTCAACCCCACCAGGGTGCCTTTTTCCTCTTCAGCAAGAGTGCCGACAACACCTTTCTTCAGAATTGACAAAGAGCCAACAATGCCTTCCTGCAGAAGCTCAAGTGCACTGATATGACCTACATAGCTATGGTACAATGTATTTCAGTGCGTCGAGATAGGCCTTCAATATGTCTGTCAAAATATTTTGTTGATTTTTTGTGATTGCTTCATTTTCTGAAAAGTTTGGTGTGATTTTCTTGAGTGTATGTTCTGAATTTGGTGGTTTTAGCAAGTCTGATTCTTGCTTGTCAAGCTCAGCTGTAAATCCTTCATCTTCTTCATTAGCATAAAATAAAAGTGGAAAAAGTTTCAATTTTGGTTTTATTTAAAGTGGTTCATACTCTGAAAATTTTATTTTCGAAAAAGAAATTCATAGCCTCTTCCTAGATTAGTTTTCTTTGATTGTGGTGTGCCTTTGTTTTTCCATAAAAATACAAAAATAAATTGATTATTTTGGCCTTGTTTATGTTAGGGAAACTTTATGTTTCATTTCAATGAGTAATTAATACAAATAGGTATTTTTTGATATTTAGTGAAAGTTAGGTTCGCATGCACATTAGAGGCTTTGTTTTCTTTCTAAATTTAATATATTTTGAGTGCTTGTTGAAAAATATTTGTGTTTGAAAGAAATCTCTTTGCATTTCTTGTTAGATATTGTTTTTATTATTGAAAGTGGCATTTGATCTAGTGTGTTTTTTAAAGGAAAAATAAAATTGGTCTCTTCCTTACCCTAGTTAGTTCTCATCGAAGTCAAAAAGTGCTTTTCCATATAGATTAAATTTTCATTTTGGAGAGAACACCTCACAAACATTCACTAACCATTCAAATAAAATAAAAGGTAGATTTAGGTTAAAAATTGTATAGAAAGTTGAGTGATATGTTAGTGACATCTTTCGACGTCATAAAACGTAGGAGCTGTCGTTCTTTTCCTGCACTGCAACCCGGGACCTGCGTAGTTGTTACATGTATCGTCGGTATATTGAACAAACTTTCACGTACCCTTGAGGTATATAGAAAGGTACTTCACGTACTCGATTGTATATAGGAAGGCCCCTTGTGGACGGTTGTGCATTAGACAACACTACTACATATTTGAGCTCCCACGTACCTTGCATATATCAGGAGACCCTGCTAGGATTCCTTGTCCAACTGAGAAAAACCATTTGGCCGTCTTGTTTGGAGCAATACACTGAAAAGAACATTTGGAGAGATTACTACGCACGTACCCCCATGTTATATAGCGAGTTGCACCTTCTTGACAATCTTGGTGAGAGACCGACTATTTTTATCTCATCCGATCACTTAAGTCTCCTTGCGACCTTTAGCTTGCGTAGGTGTTTTTGTGTGTGATTTTATTCTTTTTTACCTAGAATAGAAAACTTCAGCCACCACCATGGCTGAGAAATTTACGAGGCGTCTTTCCCGTAGATTGCAGGGTTTACCACCTGACTCTCCTCCAGCCATGGAAGGACAAGAAGGTGAAACCATGGAACGACCAGCTTCGGCTGATGCTCGTATGGAAACTACTCCAGCTACCGAAACTAGAGAATATTTCTCTATCTATAACAATCCTTTGGTCCAACTGGCTCCTACAATGGACACTACCTTTCACTTTCTGATGAAGGGTCAACCCGGCTCATCCGACTGGAATGTTAATCATCCACCTGATGAAACTATAAAGGTAGAGTATGGTCCAAATGCTCCTTTTTGGAGAACATCTCTAGGAAAAAACAATGCTGAATACAAAACTACCACAACAGATCCTGATATACATGCTCCTTTAAGGACAAGGCTTGAGAATGCTCCGTCAAATGAAGAGTTGTTCTGGGAATCCATCGAGTATGTGCACAGTTTGTGCACATGTGAAAAAGATTTGAAAAATGCAGAAAATTCAAGGAGGATAGTTTTTTCTCCTCTTCTTAGCCTTTCAAGAACCACCCCACGTGGATATTGTGCCCTTTCATCACCATATGTAGTGCAAATTTTGGAATCGCCAACTCAAAATTTTGTTACTCAGAATCCAGTTTCCACCCCCGCCCCTAGTCATAATCTAGTCCAGACACCCTCTCCCAGTCATAATTCCCCATCTGTTTCAAACTCTCCAATAGTTTCTACACCTGGGGGACAACCCCTAGCACAAATTTAGTTATTTACTAGAGGGACTCCTTCTAGTATGGGGAAAACTTACCTACTAGACCACCAATAGTGAACTTTTCTCCTCCCAATACCAACACGGTTCTACGTCCTTCTGGTCAAGGGGGATCCTCTTGGTTCCAACTTGTCGTTGCCCCGCTTTCTTGGGGATATACTTATCCCAGGAATCAACCACCTACGGTTCAACAAGATTATCAACCATCACCGTCAGTGGGAGTTTACCCCAGCATGCCCTACCCTAGAAATGCATTTTTACGTTGGGGACAACCCAACTGGTCTAAAATACCATCTTATGGAGGAGAATTTTTCAATACTACCGGTGACTATGGAGGCCCACCTGGATGACCCCCACCTCGAGGACCTGGAGGATCAAGAGGAACTGGAGGACCTGGAGGATTTGGAGGATCTGGAGGACCTGGTGGACCATCTGGAGGACCTCCTCCTAGAGTACCCCCACATAGAGGACCATCGCCTGGAGGCCCACCACCTAGAGGCCCATCACCTGGAGGCGCACCACCTGGAGGACCAACACTTGGAGGCCCACCACCAAACAAACCATCGCCTCGAGGACCATCCCCTGGAGGACCACCTCCCTCAAGTGGCTTTTCATCTAGAGGACCTTTGAATAACCAACAACCTAATAAACAAGCCTCAAGGGAATCATCTATGCCTATTTATCAATCTGCCTATGGTCCCACTGGTCAGCAAATGCCATATAAGTACTACCAGTACCCATAGCCCAACCAACAAGTGCCATTTTTTGAAACATTGGATTTTCTAGATCCGTCTAGATTGATAAATGATCCAATCCATCACAACCCCTCTTGGACATCCATTCCATTCAAGTTACCTTCCAATATACCAAAATTCGATGGTAAACCTAGTGAGGACCCTAAAAACCATGTGATGACCTTTCATCTTTGGTGTTCATTGTATTCATTAATGAACGGCTTGATCCGTCTACGACTATTCCAAAGAACCCTCACGGGAATTTCCGCAAAAATGGTATATCGAGCTACCACAACACTCTTTTTGGGATTTCAATGCTTTAGCTATGGTTTTTTTAACACACTTTGAGTTACCTATCTGGTACGAAACAAGTACAGACCTGTTGACCTCGCTTTGACAAATAAAATCAACCCATATCTCCGATCATATTCATGAATGGAGAAAAAGACATAGGTTAATGAAGGCCCCCATTCCCGATCAGTTACTGGTTGATTAGTTTACAAATTTTTTACTTCCACCCATTGCTATAGATGTCTCCATGGGAGGCACGCTTACTGAAGAGAAGGCTATTAGCTGTGTGCAGTACCTAGACTTGGTTTATTCCCAATCAGGTACTTTGTATGATCTGATTCCTCATGCTCCTCGGCCCACAACGGATCCATCAAGACCCGCAACTCAACCACGTGCTGATGGCATACTTAGTTTAGTTCAAGCACAAACGGTGGAAAAATATTCTAAAAATCAAAATCAAACCACCTCACCAACAATCTCACCTTCCAAAACTTCTTCCTCTCTTGTTGCTTCTGCCAAAGTAAACATGATTCAATGCACTGAATCTTCGAGCGAAAAGAAAAAGGGAAATAATAAATAAAAATACCTGATAAACAATAAGAAAGTAACAAACCACAGAACCCTGATGCTAATTCTAAAGGAAAAATAAAGGTAAAATATCCTTGTTTAATCTGCAGAGGTGACCATTTTACCAAAGAGTGTCCTCGTCGTGAGGAAATTAACAAATTTCTAAAAATTTTACCCACCCCAATAGTTCTCGAAGACCCTTTCCCATCCCAACAACAATTGATTGACCATCAATCCTTGCACGAACCTTCTTGATCCACTGATGAAGTTAGAATGATGTCTGGTGACACGATTAGCTTAAACACAAGATCACATAGCTATGACCCTCCTCCAGAAAAGAAATGTGATGAAGTTCCTCCTAAAAAAACCTCATCTTCCACACCTCCTCTTAGTAATGGTCTTCATATTGAAAAACCTATACCAGAAGCAATTTTTCACCCACACAAGAGGACTCTTCTTAAGTCCATTATCAATCCTAACACACATGATGCCTAATATTATAATATTGTAGAATATTTGGCCCAAGAACCATGTGATCTGTCGGCCTTAGAAGTTCTCCAAACCTGTCCCACCCATAAAAAAACTTGCTTACTACACTTGGAGCCATGGATCCTGAGAACAGTAACGTGATCACCTTCAAACTGGATGATTTTAAGACTAGGCTCTCACAAAAATTGGATTTCTAGATATCCACTAAAATCACTGGAAAGACCATCCGTCATACAGTTTTGGACAAGGGAGCCTACACTTCAGTCATGTCTTTATCTTGTTGGAGAGCCATTAGTTCTCCTGAGATCAATCGTTCACCTACCACCCTTAAGGATTTTGATGGTCACAACTTTCAACCCTATGGATTACTACCTACCATCCATGTTGAACTGGGGGGAAAGTCAGTCTCCATTCATATTGAGGTCACTGAATCTCCTTTGGATTATAACCTACTCGCAGGTTGCATCTGGTTTTATGCTATGCAAGCTGTAGAATCGACCATTTTTCAGATTGTCTAGTTCCCATTCCAAGGAAGGATTATAACCATAGATCAGCTAGATTTCATCACACCTATTAGAATTACCAATGATGCAAATAGCATTCCGCTTCTAAATACCCCACAATATAAGGACATATGAGTGGGTATTATTAAAGACTCTTCATTAATGGGATTCTTTCCATTGCCAAATCCTCCCCCTACTTCAAAAACTGCATCTATTAATATGACTTCGACCTCCTCTATGGACAAAAAAAATTGATTGTTGAATCACACCATTTACCGCTTTTGAAGAAGTTTACAAAGCAATCCAATCTAACAGTGACCCCACCATCAATGACCATTTGTTGGTGGCATCAGACTGTCATCACCTACCATATTGGCTAGAAAATCCCTTCCCATCTCTAGACTATTTATCACATACACTTCCTACGGATGAATCCATTATGGAAGTTATGTCTTTAGATGAGATGCCCTGGAAATATCATCATCATCGATCTTGTTTCCTTCCCCCTTTCCATATGGTTGAAGGGCAATTCACATCCATTGTTTCATCTGATATAGTCACGAACCCTCAGTCTCCAATAATCACTCGTAATGTCGAATCTGAGGGAAATCTATGCAATATTACAAAAACCATGCCTGTGGACATATCCGTGAAACCAGGCATTTCAGAGAACATTTATATAGGCCAGAACACTTCACTTAACTAAGTTCAATCATACAAGGCATTATTCAAATAATTTAGGGATGTCTTCGCTTGGACATACAAAGAAATTCCAGGGATTTATACCTCCATTTTTCTTCATGAGATCAAAACCTGCCCTAGTGCAGCAACGCCAAGCCAGTCCACCTGAAACTATGACAAGTACATCCATGAAAAGTAGCATCCATCAAGGAAGAAGTTGAGAAACTTCTAAAGGTTGGTTTTATTTACCCCGTACCTTTAACCAAATGGGTGTCCAACATAGTTCCTATGAATAAAAAGCAGAGAACTATTAGGGTTTGCATCGATTTTAGGGACCTAAATCGGGCTTGTCCAAAAGACAATTTCCTCACTCCCTACATCGATCAAATAATTGATAATTGTGCAGGAATTGTCATCTTTCATATATGGATGGTTTTTCTGACTACAACCATATTGAAATTCTCCCATCCGACCAACACAAGACAACATTTATTATCCCATGGGGGACCTTTTCCTACCATAAATTACCTTTTGGCTTGAAGAATGCTGGTGCCACATTTCAATGCACCATATCATATGCCTTTCATGGTATTAAACACATTGTGAAACCTTATTTGGACGACCTACCTACTCATTCCAAGCAATGGGACCTACACATTGATCATCTGAGATCCATTTTCCTCAGATGTCGTCATTTTAATATTCGTTTAAACCCCCACAAATGTGTTTTTTGTGTGGAAACTGGTCATCTCCTTGGTTTCATCGTTTCTAAGGATGGCATCCACATTGATCCCTTGAATATTGAAGCTATCCTAGCCCTACTTGCTCCTACAAACATAACCAAACTCCAAAGTTTGCAAGGGAAGGAAATTTTTTTACGTCGTTTCATCTACAATTATGCAGAAAGGACGCATGGTTTCATGAGGTTTGTTAAAAAGGATACCCCTTTTGTCTAGGATGATTTTGCACAACACGTGTTTTATAATCTTAAACATGTACTTACCCATGCACCAGTGTTGAAACTACCTAATTATACTAAGGACTATTCCTTGTATGTGGCTGCATCCTTGTCTACCATAGGCATGGTCCTTGTTCAAACAGATGAACACGACCAAGAACATGTGATCTACTACACCAGTAAGAGTCTTTTAGGCCCCAAAAATCAATATTCACATCTAGAGAAACTTGCTCTGGCCACGGTCATCACAGTATAGAAGTACCGTCATTATATCTTTCTTCGCACCACCATTGTTTACGTTAACTCTAACCCAATGTATTACATTTTGACACGTCAAGTGCTTGGGGGAAAATACTCGTGATGGATTTTTATTCTCCAGGAATTTGAATTGGAGTTTGCTAAAAGTACTTCTAAGAAGTCTCTTGTTTTCGCAGAGCTCATATGTGACCTTCCCCATACTACAGAGAATAAATATCCCATCGATTCATTGCCCAATGAATCATTGTTTCTCATTAGTACGACTGATACTTGGTATGGAGATATCATTTTGTATCTCCCAAACTTTACAATATCCTCCCATTGCTACTCGCGATGAACGTCATCGTATCCACCACTAGGACAAAAACTATCTTATTCTGAATGATACCTTATATCGTTTTGGTATTGATTGTATATTACGATGTTGACTTAAACATGAGGAGGTTGAGACCATTTTAAATGATTTCCATGTTGGATATTGTGGCAGTAATCTATATGGGTTGGTTACTACCTAGAAAATATTGTGCGCAGGGTATTTTGTGCCCTCTATTTTAAAAGATTGCATTGAAACATTCAAGAAATGCCCACCATGTCAAAGTTCACTACCAAAAAGTGCACTCATCCAACACCGATCCATCCTGTCATAGCAGTTGGCGCTTTTGCAAAATGGGGCATTGACTTCATGCATTGTAGACCTACCTCAGCTGGGGGGCATGGATACATTATTGTGGATGTGGACTAGTTTACAAAATGGGTTGAGGCTATGCCCACATAAGCCAAAGATGGTAAAATAACTGCTTTATTCATATTCAACCATATTATTGCTAGATTCGGGATCCCTAGGGACATCGTGACCGATCATGGATCACATTTTCAGAACAAAATGATGGCAGAGCTTAGTGCAAAATTAGGTTTTCTCCATGATAACTCTACACATTATTATCCTCAGGCCAATGGCTAGGTTGAAGCAATAAACAAACTACTAAAAACGATGCTTCAGCGGATGGTAGGGCAGGCCAGGTCAAACTGGCATTTGCAGCTATTCTCTACACTCTAGGCCTATAGGAACACTATCAAAACTTCCACCGGTTTCATGCCTTTTCAACTAGTATACGGTTTGGAAGAAACTCTCCTCATAGAATGCAAGATCCCTTCTCTAAAACTCACTGTAGAGCTTTTTCCCAACACCACTATAGATGAGGAACGATTCTTGTATCTAAAAAAACTCGATGTGATGCTACCTTATCCAATGAGGCACATAAACGATGAATGGAAGTCCAATATGACAAAACCGTTCAGCCCCATTCCTTTAATGAGGGAGATCTGGTCTTGACTTATGACTAGAAGCATGACACGCTGGGGGTAGGAAAATTCAAGTCTATGTGGCATGGGCCTTATATGATAAGTCATGTTCTCAAAAAGGGGACATATGAATTGGTAGATTATGACTGGATACCTTTGGGAGAGCCTCGTAACGGGATCTACCTTAAAAGATACTATACCAAGGTCATCTAGTATAGGGTCTTTTGTAAATATTGTAAATATTGTTTATAGTTTTTTGTGTGTCTTAGGTTTGAAAAGTGTGTCTTTTGTGTGATTTAAGATGTGTTTTTTTGGAAAACCCAACTTATGTGTGTCTCTTGTCTAAATGGACAGATGACTACTTTCACTGGTTTTTCAAATGCTGCTAATCGATATACATTGAACCTTGCATCAGCAGCTTGGGTACTGTATGTTGATGTATTTATAACTTCGGAATGTATTCACTTGTATATCTTATGTATTGTAACCCGATGTTTATTCCATGAAGTATCTATAATGTAATTGAGTCATGTCATGCCCCGATGTTTCGATCGGGAGATTCAATAATTTAAAGTCATTGAGGTTAACCCTCCATTGTAAGTTGGGGCAATAGTCCCCACAATTGTGTCAATGTTAACCCTCCTTGTTGATCGGAGGGAAAAGTCCCTAGAGTTGTGGGGCACTAGGGTTATTAGAGTCTCCTAGAGATGTCGACTCTAGTAAGTAATTGTTAAGTGGGGCTGACATGTTAAAGTGGACATTGAGTGAACAAAGAATATAAATAGAGAGTGAGCCTCTCTATTTATCGCACACATACTCACTCATTGGGGCACATGAGTGAGAGAGGAGAAGCTCTCTCAAGTGTGAGAGAGAGAACAAGCTGTGGAGATCACATTTTCTATTTTCAAGTTTTACTGTTGCTATTGGTGCTCAATCTATCTCTGAAAAAGTTGCGGGGTTTTCTCCTTTATGGTTTCCCCGAGGAAAATTCTTTGTGTCTCTTGTCTCTTGTGATTATTGTTGTGCATGTTATTCTCTCAGTTAAAGATCCTAAGATAATGCTAGCTTGAATGATAAAATCTAACATGGTATCAGAGATAACCTGAGAAGAAGACATTTTGTAGCTACAGAAGCTAGGGCTTATTACTTTTTGGGTCTCTCTCCTCAAGCCATCAGCAAAAGTATGTTAGGTTGATTCTCCATTTAAGGGCGCATCTTTCTGTCGAAGCAGAATTCGATTCCGGACATTTTGAGTTTTTGGTGTGGGAAATTAGGGCTTCTTACAGAAGAGGAATTTTTGAGTGAGCCCAGAATAGGACTTCTAGACTCATCAAAATAGAATTTTAGAGACCTGGGTAGATATTTTTGGTTGGGTATAACTCCGGGAAAGTCAAACCCTAGTTTGACCCCGTGCCGAAAAAACCCTAAAATACTAAAACTGATAAGTTTTGGTACATTTGCTATATCTCAGGATTGGAGAAGGATCAGGAGCTGAAAATTTCAATGGCTAAAGATAAAATACTTATCTACAATTTATCCAAATTTCAGCCTCATGTTCTCTATATTATAGGATATATGATCCCTCCAAGTTAGGGTTCCATCCTCTTCCAGGATTCATCCCTAAACAGGACACCTGGGGATAATTGCTATATCTCGGGCTAAAAAGGTCAAAATGGAATTTATGAAAATGTTTCAAAAAGGGAACGGACTTTAATTTCTGTGGTATAATTCTTAGACCTCGAGGATGAAACAGTGACACGTGGTAGTCCGTACAACTTTGCTATGCTGAATAGTCCTGAAACAGGTCACCTTGGGAAAATTATAATAAGTCCCAATTGGTGAAACCAATTATGATGAAAACTATGGTGTTGGAATAGGTACATGAGAGGATAACTCCATGCAAAGTTTCATACATATATGAGTAGTAATTTTGGAGATATCGTAGAAACAGTATCAGGAATTTTTGTAGAAGAAATTGGAAAACTAGGGCTTCCTGTTCCGGGAGCTTCCCTCCAATGTTTTCAGAAAAGGAGTACATTGGACAGCTCAACTTGAAGAGGTCTATATTTCTATCCAATTAGATCTAAAAGATTCCAAGTTTTGAAAATTAGGTTTTCTTTGAAAAACCCTAGATCAGCCAGCTCCGGAACGAGGACGGACACCTCAAATCCGTAAGATCTAATCTTTTGCTATTTTCATTTGAGGTTCTCATTTCAAAGTGATCTATCACATCAACTTGATGATAAGCATGGTGAAGTTGACAAGTGCCAAGCATGGAAGTATATGATCTCTCTAAATAAAATGAATTGGACACCTACATAAGTAGAGAGGTTCTAGTTCGAGAGGGAGATGAGGCTAAAATCCTTACACAAGAAGAACTCGGTCAAGGCCAAGAAGATCATTGTTGATTCAATCACGGATCACCTTATACCACAAGTGTCTTCGCTAAAGACACCTAAAGAGATGTTTGATTCCTTGACCAAGATATTTGAAGGGAAGAACATAAATTGAAATATGACTCTGAGAAAACAGTTGAAGAATGTGAAGATACAGAATGCAGAGACCATGTAGTCATACTTTACAAGGGTCTCTCAAATCAAAGAACAACTTGAAGTGGTAGAGGAAGATGTGGAGAATGCATAAGTGGTGATAACCACCTTGAGTGGCCTCCCAATATCATGGGATTCATTCATTTGAGGAATGTGTGCCTAAAGGAAGAGATTACTTTCAGTAGACTATGGGAAGAGTGCACATAAGAAAAAGAAGCTCGACTCATAATAAGAAAAGAGAAGATGGGAGCAACTGAAGATAAATCTCTCACCATCCAAAGAAGATCCCTCAAGCGATGAGGAAATATGAAGGACTCAAATCTTGAAGAACCTCTTATCCATATTAGCATTTGGATAATAAATGATGAAGTCATGAATGAAGAAGATGATGAAGCGGAAGGCTCAAGAAGGAGTATACCCACGAAACAAATAAAGATAAGTATTCAATTGTCATTTCATGATATTGTTTTGTTGTGCATTTGTTTATATTTAGTTGATGTATTATGCATGATAGAATGTTTGTATTAATGAAAGTATACTACTAATACGCATGTAATGGGTAAGTAGCTCATGGTGCTATACAACTCTCCATTGCTACTTATATAGAATGAAACCTCTTTGCTGACATATTGGATTAGTGCACAATCTCAATGTTGTCCTGGTAGAGATGGAAGGCATCTAGAAAGTCTCCGTGAGATATGGATGAATGTTATATTGGCTAAAATAGTTGCATGATCATGCATAAGAATTTTCCATTATGAATATACCTTATGAAATGTTTCTAACCATACAACTAATGCATTTGACTTGTAGGAAAGATCATGTAAAATATCCTACAAGCAAAGAAGGATGAGACTTGTTCCGAAGAACAAGTAACAATAGTTTAAGATGAAGAATAATATGACGAATGCAACGACATATTGATGCAGAACCTTCCAGCTAAGAAGAAGTAACCAAGAAAAAAGGGAAGACCAGTTCAAGAAGAATGATTTCCAGGATGCAGTATTGATACATGAAGGGAAGTTCATAGTTCCATCATGTAGTATATGGAAACATCATGGGATACAAGGCAAGATTCGTAGCACGAGGCTTCTCACAAAAAGAAGGCATAGACTACGAAGAGACATTTGCAGCTAGTGGGAGTTGAGACACATGACAGGCAAAATCATGTGTGCAAATGAAAGAAGGCCTTGTACGAGCTCAAAGACACCCATGGGATAACACATACATGAGGATCTTGATGAAGACCTGAACCTTTGCTACAAGGTTGAAGATGAAAGTCTAAAGAGGATGACAAGCTCACAAATGGGTGCGAGAAGAACTTTTGAAAAAGTTCAAGGTAGAGGATATTGGTATCCAATGATCCTAGATGGATACATAGAATATTAGTAGCAGAGGAAGCTACTTGTCACTCTGGTACAGAATGTTTCAGTGCATAGAGTACGAAAGACAAAGGGAGAATGATGCTCCGCTTCATAGGGAGTGACTGCAGTGATCCTGAGGTTCGACATGGTACGACAATATGGATAGATTAGTGATGACTCTAGGATTTACTGAGAGTAAAGAGGATTCCAACCTTTGCTTCAAGGTTGAAGGCAGAAGACCAGTGATGTTCCTATTATATGTCGATGACTTGTTCCTGACAGAAAATAGGAACTCATTAATTTTGCAATAAGAAGACTTGCTGACAAGTTCGACATAAAGGACTTGGGGATGATGCACTACTTTCTAAGCATGGAGGTGTGGCAAAATATCCCTGGGACAAGGGAAGTATGTAGTAGAGATCCTAAAGAGGTTCAGGATGATGGACTATAAGGCCATGACCACACCTATGGAATTGAACCTAAAGCTATTGAATGTTGCTTCATCAGAGTCGGTTGATGCTACAATGTATCATCAGATGATTGGGTCCTTGATGTAACTGACAAATACAAGACCAGATATTTGATTTGCTGTGAACATATTGAGACATGTTCACCTGATGGTTGCAAAGCATGAAGTGAGGTACCTAAAGGGTACAGTTGATTATGCGCTCAAGTATGAGGCGAATTAGAAGATTAACCTGGAGGGTTATGTGGATTCATATTGGGTAGGAAATGCCATTGACAGGAAGAGCACTTTGAGGTGCTACTTCAGTATGGGATCAAGTGTGATCTCTTGGTTTGGTAGGATGGAGTCCTGCATGGAGATGAGTACAACTGAGGCAAAAGATGTTGCCACTTGCTATTTGTGAGGTAGTATGTTTCTTTTGAAAAATACTATTTGATTTGCTTGATATGAATTGCATTTTTGTATGATGCAGAGAGGAGCAGTGAAGCTCCAATATGTGATCCAGATCGAGATCTCTTGAAAGAGGGAGTTGTAGCATAGTCAGTGAGATAGGTTGTCTGATCATAAATCCTAGCGAAGCTCGTAGGTTGCTCAGATGTAAACAGACATGTAGGTTGTCCTTGGATGTAATCGGTCCTAGCGAAGCTCGTAGGTTATCCTTGAACGTAATCAACCCTGATGTGATTCTATGCTAGAAATGGCCAAAGTGAAGTTTGAGTACTTTAGGGAGAAGCTTGGTGTTCTTCAGATCGAGGTTCCCTCCAAGGGGAAGTGA
This sequence comes from Pseudotsuga menziesii, assembly GCA_001517045.1. Classification (NCBI taxonomy): domain Eukaryota; kingdom Viridiplantae; phylum Streptophyta; class Pinopsida; order Pinales; family Pinaceae; genus Pseudotsuga; species Pseudotsuga menziesii. The sequence goes on from LPNX010780283.1 coordinate 888,405, forward strand.
TGAGTCTGTGAGCCATTCTGACATGGTGAGAGGATTATGTTCCTTCCATGGTCAGATGTAAGGGCTAAGCCATTCTATCATGGTGAGAGGATTTGGTTCCTTCCATGTCAGATGTGAGTGCTGAGCCATTCTGATGTGATTGTAGGATTGGTTCCTACATGATCAGATATAAGTGCTAAATGCCATTCTTGGAATGGAGGAATCTGATCAGTTACCAGGAATACTCATCTTGGTGTTGTGATGCCATTCTATGAGAGGATGGAGGCACCTGGTCAGTTACCAAGAATCCTCAGTCTGGGACTGAAATCCATTCTGGCACGATGTGTTTACACCTGGTTAGATGTAAGTGCAGATCCATTCCGATGCGGTGTGTTCTCACATGGTCAGATGTAAGTGCAGGGCCATTTTGATGCGGTGTGTTCACACATGGTCCGATATAAGTGTTGAGCCATTCTGGCATGATGTGTTTACACATGGTCAGATGGGAGTGCTGGGATTTTCTAACAAGATGAGATCAGATGTGAGTGTTGGGCATGCCTTTCTGACAAGATGAGGTCAGATGTAAGTGCTAGGTGGACCATTCTAACTTAGGGTCAGCTATAAGCGCTAAAGAAGACCTACATGGAGGGTACGACTACAACCAACATGAAAAATGGCTGGCTCTGTAGAACTTCCTGTGACGAGAAGAATGAAGAGATAGCACCATTTGATTGAGATAGCAGAAGTAGTAATGATGATGATGATTCAGTGATGATCCAGCTTTGATGATGATCTAGATCAAGTGATGATCCAGACTTGATGATGATCCAGCAGTGATGATCCATATCAAGTGATTGTCCAGACTTGATGATGATCCAGTAGTGACGATCCAAATCAAGTGATGATCCATACTTGATGATCCAGATCAAGTGATGATCCAGAATCAAGTGATGATCCAGAATCGATGATCCAGTGATGATCCAGATCTAGTGATGATCAAGAATTGATGAAGATTGCTTGACAATGAAGATGACTTGACGATGACGATGAATTGACAATGAAGATGACTTGAAGATGAAGATGACTTGATGATGATCCAGATGATACAGGGAAGAAGACTTGTGTTGATAAATTGTGTCGAGAGAATACCTTCCTAGTTAAGAGGGAGTGTTGATGTATTTGTAACTTTGGAATGTATTGACTTGTATATCTTATGTATTGTACCCTGATGCTTATTCTGGGAAGTATACATAATGTAATTGAGTCATGCCATGCCCCGATGTTCTAATCGGGAGATTCAATAATGTAAAGTCATTGACATTAACCCTCCATTGTAAGTTGGGGAAATAGTCCCCACAATTGTGTCAATGTTATCCCTCCTTGTTGATCAGAGGGCAAAGACCCCATAGTTGTGGGGCACTAGGGTTATTAGACTATCCTAGAGATGTCAGCTCTAGTAAGTAATTTTTAAGTGGGGATGACATGTTAAAGTGGACATTAAGTGAACGAAAGAATATAAATAGAGAGTGAGCCTCTCTATTTATGACACACTCACTCACTCATTGGGGCACATGAGTGAGAGAGAAGTAGTTCTCTCAAATGAGTGAGAGAGGAGAAGCTCTCTCAAGTGTGAGAGAGAGAACAAACTCTGGAGATCATCTTTTATATTTTCAGGTTTTACTGCTATTATTGGTTCTCATTCTATCTCTGAGGAAGTTGCGGAGTTTTCTCCTTTATGGTTTCCCTGAGGAAAATTCTTTGTGTCTCTTGTCTCTTGTGATTATTGTTGTGCATGTTATTCTCTCAGTTAAAGATCCTAAGATAATGCTAGCTTGAATGATAAAATCTAACATTGTACTCTCCTACAGGTGATCTGGTGAGTTCATGGGGTGTTTGCTTAGGTCCCCCCACCGACAATCTATCAGAATACCATGCTGTTATTGGGTTGTTGACGAAATCCCTAGATAATGATGTAAGGGAGATTAGGGTTTACCTAGACTCCAAACTAGTTGTTCAATAGCTTAACCAAGTCTACACCATCTGAAATCCCGTACTTCTTTGTACATTCCAAAGAGTTAGGCTCCTAGAGATATATTTTGAGAGCAGGTTATATATCAAAACGTTCTGAGACATTTGAATGCCGTGGCAAATTCCGTAGCTAATTATGTCTTAGATTGGCATATTGCTCATATTTAAAAATTCCATTTAAAACATAAGAGACATACATGTAAATTCATAAGTAGATAATCTTTTCACACGTCACATTTTTGCACACACAACCGTAAATATAAAATTTTGTCATATATATATATATAATGTAGGACTAAGATACAAAATTGGGTTGAAGCATCTAACTTTCGGTGCCCTTAAAGATCATAACTGTGACAAGTTCAAAATATACATATACATAAGGAAACATATGAAGCTCTGAAGCTTTCAATGTAATACATATACAAAAAGGGAAGATCCCTGTAGACTAATACTCATCCTATTGGTGCTCATGATAGCACATGATCTCCTGAGCCACTCTACGGAGTAGCTTGGAAAACCATCACGAGACCCCTGCAGTATGGCATTGGTAACGCCTTGGTAGGTCATCAGTAGTCACGTCAGGAATCCCTATGGTCAACCACTGAAGGTTCTCTTCGAGATCTCCGAGCTCCTCATTTGCCTCAAAGCGATAAAACATCATATCTCTGGTACTGCTTGCCTTGTAATAGGAGACATCCCAGCTGGATGCACTAGTCCAATGTCTGCATTAAAATATTTTCACTTATCTCTATACCATAAAATAAAAATGAAATAAAATTAAAAAATTAAAAACATAGTGGGTAATGTCTTTTCTTACCGCGGTCATCCCATACCTCCCCCTCAGGTAATACAAGCTCTGGGTCATCCCGGAAGTCTTCCCCCTCATCAGAATAGTCCTCAACCATCAGTAATTGGCCTCTCAGCCAGCACAAGAAGTGTTGGGCTATAGGGCAGACCCGGGTTTTATACTATGATCTTCGCACCAACAAAAAAACCCACAGTGTTGGCCCTTTTGGCAACAACCTGCGAACAGGTTGCAGTCTCCCCCGAAACAGCTATGGGGTGTCACAAAATCAGGTTTCTGCAAGCAGAAGAGGGATATTACTATACCTTTAGCCTTAACAACAAATATTTATACAAAATAGAGCTTCGACATTCACTTAAGTAGCTTCGTAGTTTAGATAAAAGAACGTTACTTGCTTAACCCTTAACTGGGAATTCACAGCGAAGTTAATATTTAACAGTTATCTTACGTTAGCATTCACCTACTTATCAAAAGCATAAAAACATAACAGAAACAACATAAAAGAACCACCACAACATGAGATTTAACATGGTTCACCCCCAGTGTAGGGGCTACGTCCACAAAACTGCGCTTTATTCAACTCTTTACAAAATCTCAGTTTTGATCTGCGCACTCAGCTGCAGATTCTCTTAATCACCCAAAACTGTGCATTTAGCTGTAGAACCTTTCTTACAAAACCCTTTGTGCACTCAGCTGCAGAGGTCGTCCACGCACACAGCTGGGACTTGACCTTAAAACCCAAAAATAGCTCTTAGCTTCACATCACATGATCCTCATCTCATTAGATAATCTTGACATCTTTACATGAGTTCCTATTTATACAAGTGCACTATTACAAAATCATGGGCTTACACACGAAAATGATGGACAATTACAAAAAGAGGGACTTTGACTCAACCCCAACACTCCTAAGACTATTTTGAGTCGCAACTCCGCTTACAAGGTTCCACAAAAATCGTGGAGTTACCAAAATAAATGACCGTTAAGGCACGCGCTCCAACAGGCCCCTAAGACTCTCCAATGTCCTGTCCTGGGACACTCTGCTGCTTGGCTGGTGGGAGAATCTTGTTGGCAAAGATAATAAACTGCTTGTTGAGGCCTCGCATGATATCGTCGGCTACTTGCTGCTTCTCCACCAACTCCTGCAATGCTGCTGCTGACGGTTCGTTGGCCTTTTCCTATGCAAATGCATCGTACTCCTTCAGGACTTTGAGCTGGCTGTCTGCAGTAGTACTCAACTCCAAGGCCTCATTGACAAGGGGCTGCATAGAATTTTCTAGCAGTGTTACTTTCGCTCTGCATGACTCAATTTCCTGCTGGACCTCCTTGCTCTGCTTTACCTTGAGCATCTTCTGCATAGGAGGCAGAGTCTTAATTTCCGCCTTCACTACATCCAGCTGTGTCTGTCGCTACTTGATGGTTTCTTGTAGATTTTCTACTTCTGGATTGTCATGCAGGTTGGCCCAGGCGTTGATGGTTTCCTCTAGTAGTTTTGTTGTGCTGCTCGCAAGATATGAGATCTTCATCACTGAGGCCTTAATATCTCTACGGCGCTGCTCCCTGACCTCTGGTGGGATCTCCAGGATGATGCAAAGTTGAAGCTCCGCAATCTGAGCCTCATGTTCTGCTTTGAGCTTCTCTATTTAACTGCAAGACTACTGTGCATAGTCTTTCGGCTTGGCAATTCTTTGCCCCGGCTCTTCCTCGGCCTGCATGTCGAAGTCAGGAAGACTTTGACACGCCTCATCCAATACTTGCACCAATGTGGTCTGCTTACATTCTGCGTCCCTCTTCCTCTGCTCCACTTCCTTCAACTACGCAGCGAGGCTCTCACTCTGCTTCATGGTATTTTCCAACTGCCTATGCGAGAAGCTATCGCGTTCTTGGATCTCCCTCATGATTTCCAGTTGACAAAGGTGCAACTCCGACATAGACAGCTTGGCGTAGTTTATCTCAACTATCATACTCATCTACGAGCGAGATGCTGCATCAGTTATTATGAGGGCTTCTCTTGGCACTTGTCCTCTGTTATCTCTGGCTGACCACTGTCTTGTGTCTGGCTACGCGTTTACTGGGACACTGCTTGCTTTAGCGCCAGTCGCTGATTTTTCTGCTAGCATCTTAAGTTCTGCAACTCGCTGCGCTACGCCAGTGAGTGCATCAAGGTGCATAGCTTCAAACTCTTTCCATTTGCTGGTTAATGCCTCTGTAGATTTTGTCAGTGCCTGATCAAGCTCCTCAACCGTCAAAGCAGGCTCTTTGATGACATTCTTATCCTTCGACGCCTTAGCTTTCTTCCTGGGCTGAGGCTTAGTAACTTTCTCTACCTCTAGCGACTTGCGCTTATCCGGGTGATTGGGGTCTGAGATTGTATTGACCGATTCTTCCTCTTCTTCATCATCTCCACCATCTCCACTCTGGTCCCCTTCACTCTGCTGCGACTCACGTTGTTCTTCGCTTTCTTCGAGTGGGTCATTCTGCTGCGTCTGACTAGGGCCAGTGCCCACATTGGTGACTGGAGGGATTGGAATGTTGGGATTTGTCCCTGCATCCTTCATCCATTCAGCCGGCCACTGCTGAACTACTGCGAGGATGTCTTCTTGGGTTACCACATATGGAAACTTCTAGCATGCATGTTTATTATCTGCGGGGGCCTGGATGAAGACATTGTGCATGTTGGCCTTGAAATTGGCCACTGCCGCATACTGAGCAAATAGCTCATTACTGAGCCGTGGCGTTTGCAGGATCTCATAGGATATGTTCATGGCATAGAAGGAGAACACATAGTTCATCATCTACTGGGATGCTTTGTCCTGCGACACCCAAAGAGATGCGTACCTTGCTGCACCAGGCATGTTCAGAGGCACATCAACAAACTGCGCCTCGGTAGGTTCTTTCCATCCTACCAATGCAATAAGCACTATCAGCCATGAATAGTGAAAGGGTCTACCTTTCTCCTGCACATTGCAGACATCTTCAAGGAATTCCTTGGCAATGTACTCTACCCATTTGTAACTGTAGCCTTCGGCACAGTTCGCAGCAATACCGACGATCAAGGCAGATACTTCATTCGGTCTGCACTTTTGCATGAGCTTGCATGCTAAGAGTTCTACGGTGAATCAAATGTTTTGATGTTGAATGGTCTAGGTTTGATACCCTCGCTTCCCTTTCATCATCCCGAAGCATTCCTGCATGCTCTATGCTAGCTTCGCGTCTTCATGTTTTCCCAAAAACTCAATGCTAGGATCAGGCCCTTCCTTCGGCAAGCCCATAATCTGGTGAATGAGTTCTCCATTGATGGTGATTTTCTAGTTCCCTATCCATAGGTACCCATCATGCACCAACGCCAATAATTTCTTGACCACCACGGTCACCTGTGTGCTGCGACCGAAGTGGGGAACATTAAGTATGTTCAACAAACCAGCTTTATCCAAGCTAGCAACCCACTGTTTCACTTCTAATAATGTCGCTCCAGTCTCCGGATAGTGGACAGAGTGAAAGTATGTCCCAGGTGCAAACTGTAGGAATTTCCCACGATCATTTGTATCTTGGTCTGCGTACTTCAGCTGGTCTATTTTCCCTGTCATTGACCCGACCAACTGCACACCCTGTGGAAGCGAAGGGGTGCGTAAAGTGAACTTGGAATTTCGTCGAGGTGGCTAAACTCCTGGTCAAACAGGTGGAAGATATGGTGGATGCTATGATGCAACGTTCTCATCCCCTTTAGGTGGGATCTCTGTTGAACCAGACGGATTCATCTCAGGATCCTGCAGTGCTTTCCCTGATTGCTTATGTCTGTCTTCGTTGCGCTTAGAACAAACTTTGGGATTAAACTTATTCCTGGTAGATCGTGTCTGCATTGGCTGAGTTGGTGCTGGGGGAGTCGCTTCATGGTGTACAGATGCAAGTGGGGTGCACATAAGGTTCTGCAGGCCCCTTAGTTCAAATTCTCTTATTAATTCCTGAAGTTCACGATCGACTGACATGGACGTAATTGTAAAACTCAAGAAAATGTGTAATGTGACATTCGCAGGGATGGGTGTCTTCTTATAGAATTCAATGACCAAATATGCCATAACTGTGCATTGAAGACACCAAATCTGACAGAGATCTTGTCCAAACGGCGGTAGATTTCCCAAAATCTCATCATTACAGGCAGTTAATACAGTTAACGTATTGGCGCCGTCAAATTTGATTTTTTCCAACGTTTGCATTTTGAGCTCCGGCATAGCTTTCCTTCTTCGGCACAACCAGTAACTTGGGCTGCACCACAATAAGGACATTCGACACTTCCTGACACTGGCTTCAACAGAGCTTCGAGCTTCGACCTGCGACAGAATGCCTTTCATAGCCTCAATGATTCCTACAACAAGCATCTTATCTAGCTTCATATTGAATTTTTCTTTATACTTAGGGTTCATCCTATAAGGGTACTATTTTACAAGCTTCGCATCGGGTTTCAAAGGGATGTTTATCACTCCTAGATCACCAAGGATACCTTTCATTTCTGAGAACTCCATCGGAAATAAGTTCTGATACTCATGGAGAAGTTGGGTCACTTTGCTCACCATTTCTTCATCCCAATAATCTCCAATGGTAGCATACTTAGGCATTTCTTCTGATCCAATGTTTACTTGCCTTGTCTTCAAGGGCTGAGTCACTTCAGGTGCTTCGACTGTCGGTCCATGTACTTTGTAGTGTCCTTCTGACTCAGGATTGTTAATGTTGTGCGGGTCATCATCCTCGTCAATTGCGAGGTTATAACATTCTACTGCATTAGCTTCTTGTTCCTTCCAATCAGGTTGGTACTTTGTTATTTCTTTATCATCAAACACCTTAGTATGGATCAACCTAACAGCTACGTCCAAAGCAGGACAAACCTCATTAATAGAAAATGTAAGCACAAAACTATCAACAAGACTATCCCAACTTACAGTACCATGGAGAAGCTCCACCTCCGCATACCAGTTCTTTGCTACAGGTTCCAGAGTGTGTATAAACCTATGTACCCATTCTTCACAAGGTACATGCTTCCATGCTTTGTAGCACTGCTCCAAATGTTCCTGAGGGCTAGTCTTACCATTAAATCTGCTTTGCACCTCTTGAGTTTGATCCATGAATCTCAGGCGAAGGGACTTTTGACAAGCTTCCCAACTATGAATGTACTTTCTATGACCATTCCACCATCTAGCAGCTGTGGCTCTAAATACTGAATCTAGAGTCTCCATTTTCTGTGAATCTGGTACCTGCTCTGAAAATTACAAAACAAAATATTTGGGGTCTGTCAAGCCATCAAAAAGAGGTAAGACTCTTGTCTGTGAACCAAGCCATCTGAGAGACTCGGTAATTCTTGCACATCAATGTCCATGTAGCTCATAAAGTCTACTCTACCAATTCTCTAATCCTTCGTCTGAATCAATCATGCAAGAACCATCACACTTCCAATCCATTATACCTTTAGGAGTAGGGTTAACATAGTCTTCTTCTTTAGCTGTGATGTTGTAGATATGATCCAAAACATCCTGATCTTCATCTTTGATTGGATCTGTGTACCTTTCTCCTTGAGAAGGGTCCAAGGGTACTATGACTCTCAAGCCTTTTCCTTCAAAAGTCATCTGCCTATTCTTAAGGTTGATTACTGCAAAATTCTCTATTGCCCATTCAATTCCTAGCAAGGCTCAATAGGGGTTGCTATCATCAATTATTTCAATGACTTCAAAATCTTCTAAGGTACTTACTCCATTAATGTCTACTGCGACATTAGGGAATCTTCCTAGGGGCACAATCTTCTGCTTATTGGCTAGTCTCAACTGTATAGGAGACCATTCAAGGGTAGGTTTTCCCATTTGTTCCCATGTTTACTTAGTTAAGACATTTACTTCTAATCCTAGTTCTAAAATGATGTCAGTCATGTCATACTCTCCTATCTGAGCATGCAACCTCATTTCTCTTCCAATCCTTCTAACTCTATTAACAGTTTTTTCTTTACCAGAGCTTCGCTGAGGTTCGCAAGAAGCAATAACTTTCTGTAACTCATTTAAAGCATTCTGATTCCTTAAGAGCTTCATACAACTCTGTAATAATGATGACAATGTACTTACTTTATCCGTCGAAGCTTCTTGAGACTGTGACTGCTGTTGATGCTGTTGCGCAGGTGCTACTAACGTGCTCGGATAAGCAAAGTCTTTTTTGGCTTCAATAAATGTTTCTTTTTCTCTTCCCACATCGAAGGTTGGAATTTTCTCTGGGGTCTTACAAACCCAAGCCTCATCAGGCTGTTTATCCTTAGTCTGCACTTGCGTCATAGCTCCACTCCTTGTAACAACGTTAATGGATGGGATAGACCTTTGCTCTACAGTAATCATCTAAATATTCTGAGTAGGAGCTCCATTTCTTTCTTGTATCTTGGATATCAGCTGTGGGCATTGCTCAATGACATGATCTACGGCTCTGCAATATCGACGTGTCATAGTTGGGTTGTGACAGTCTCTAGCTAGATGTCCTGCCTGGTTGCAATTATAGCAAATAACCTAGCCTCGACCTCCTCTAGGTATACCACCACGACCACGACCTATGAAACTACCTCAACCACCATGGTAACCATATCCATCATTGCCTTGTGCATCATTTTGTACCCTATAAGCATCATAGGTTCATTCTCTCATAAGTTCAAATATGCAACACTCATATTCATTGTGTCCTACTGAATTACAGAACTTGCAATAGGGATTCTTAGGTACTTGAACATATCTTTGTAGCAGATAGTAGTCTTCCGGTCAATGCTATCCAATTGTTCTACAAATCTCACAATATAGAACATTAGGGTTAAATGGGTTTGGCGCACCAGTATTTAGGTAATTTCTTAGCGCAGGACACTGTTCTTTGTCATGACCTTCTGTCCTACATCGTGTACACCAAACCTCTTCACAAATAGATTTCCCCTTCTTCATGTCGCAAAGCTCCAAATCCATTTCTGCCAACTGCGCTTGTATTTGGGCTATGCCAGAATTATCTTTGACAGGAGCTGTCTCCAGTTTCATGGCAATCTCCAAAGCCTCTTGCTGATCAGCAATCTTTTGTTGCATGAGTGGAGTTCTGATATGAGGTGATAGGGCTGCAATGAACCATTCTTTATGCTGCATTGGTCCAATAGTGAAACTAACTTGATCTAGCAGAACTTTGAACCTCTGATCAAAATCCCAAACTGATTCACCTCGCCTCTACTGAATCTCTTTCAGTTCAGTTATACACTATGACTCTAATTTAGGCTTCTTGAACTCCTTGATCATTGCTATTTTAATATCAGCCAAGACATGGTTCTGAGTACTGGAAAACTTCATAAACTAGGTCAAAGCTCAATCTCTAAAAGACGTGACCAGCTGCACTCTTCTTATATCTTGATCCATAATGTTCTTAGCAGTCCAAACAGCTTCACATAATAACCAAAACTATTATGGATCCTCTAATCCAGTTCCTTTGAAGACTAGGAGTTTGATATCATCTGTCATATGGGCCATAGTGGATCGAGGGGGGGGAGAACTTACTGGGGTAGACTGACCTGCGACAGGAATACTCGGTCTAGGGTTACGTTCATACTGCGACGGGTTCTCAGGGGTAACAGATCTGCGCTGTGGAGTTATAGGAGTGTTTCTAACAAAAGAGGTTTCTTCAGATTCAGGTTCTTCTGGACTTAATGGGGAATAACCGGTATTCTGGCCTAGGGTATAGGATTCTAGGTTTCTCTTGTATATTTTACCACTTCGTAGCAAACCACTTTGCTCGTCGAAGTCACTTTCACTTGCAAACATAGGTTAGTAAAAAGAAATCTAGCAATATGATTCGATCAACAATATACCTTTCTCAGCCAAGAGCATTTTAATTTGCAAACTAAATGAATTTAGGTACTTACCCCTTGGTCCTTTGAAAATTTGTCTTTCAGCTTTGCTAAAAGAGGTACTTGTGTCGATGGCAAATTCTGTCACAAATACTTCAAGGGTTCGTGTTGTCCAGAAATCAACAGCTCGTGATATCGCATTGTTCACTCTTTTCAACATCAGGAAACTGATCTTCCTTGAAGTTGGTCTTTCTTTCTATCAACCTGGATAACCACTGGTGCAATTCTATGTGGATACTACCAAAGAACATTGCATGAATATTAGTAAAAATGTACCTTTGCAAAAAGTCATCTGAACTGCGACGAGGATCCTTATTTTCTTGCTCAGAAAATTTCAGATAAGTCTCTTCAATCCAATCACCAATTTATTTTACTGAGGGCATCCAAAACATAGCCCTTCAGGTACGACATAGATCCCTCTTAAAGCAGATACTGAGTTCAATCGACAACAGAACCAATTTGTTTGGCTATAGGGAAGACCCGGGTTTTATACTATGATCTTCGCACCAACAAAAAGACCCACAGTGTTGGTCCTTTCGGCAACAACCTGCGAACAGGTTGCAGTCTCACCCGAAACAGCTATGGGGTGCCGCAGAATCAGGTTTCTGCAAGCAAAAGAGGGATATTACTGTACCTTTAGCCTTAACAACAAATATTTATACAAAATAGAGCTTCGACATTCACTTAAGTAGCTTCACAGTTTAGATAAAAGAACGTTACTTGCTTAACCCTTAACTGGGAATTCACAGCGAAGTTAATATTTAACAGTTATCTTACGTTAGCATTCACCTACTTATCAAAAGCATAAAAACATAACAGAAACAACATAAAAGAACCACCACAACACGAGATTTAACGTGGTTCACCCCCAGTGTAGGGGCTACGTCCACAAAACTGCGCTTTATTCAACTCTTTACAAAATCTCAGTTCTGATCTGCGCACTCAGTTGCAGATCCTCTTAATCACCCAAAACTGCACACTTAGCTGCAGAACCTTTCTTACAAAACCCTCTGCGCACTCATCTGCAGAGGTCGTCCAGGCACACATCTGGGACTTGAACTTAAAACCCAAAAATAGCTCTTAGCTTCGCATCACATGATCCTCATCTCATTAGATAATCTTGACATCTTTACATGAGTGCCTATTTATACAAGTGCACTATTACAAAATCATGGGCTTCCACCCAAAAATGATGGACAATTAGAAAAAGAGGGACTTTGACTCAACCCCGACACCCTTAAGACTATTTTGAGTCGCAACTCCGCTTACAAGATTCCACAAAAACCGTGGAGTTACCAAAATAAATGACCGTTAAGGCGCGTGCTCCAACAAGAAGGCAGACTCGTAAACAACTTTGGGTCCTCCGCCACCATGCACTAATACATTTGGGTGGATTTTTGCACGAAATAGTTCCACGTTTTGAACATTCGTGGATTAATACTTCATTTTTTTTATCATGGTGGAAAAACCGTGGCAATATCGACGTTTTTAATTTTCAATGAACTTTCGTCTCTATATCGACAATATATGGCTATCTTTGCACACCGGCGAAACGACTTCCAGCTTTCAAAGGATATTTACACGCGGGTCAAGTTGTAATGACATTCATAACTCTTGGCTATTTACACATGGGTCAAGTTGTAATGGAATTAATAATTATCCTTGCTGAGTTAGAGAAGGATTCTCTTTTTACTGAAGCTTCACAACTCTACTCAGATTTAAAATTTTATTTTGTGTTACAAATTTGTTGGGTTAGGGTGAAGGGGTACCATGTCTGAAAGAAGTGTTTTATTTATAAAAACGATCAACAAGCTGCATCAGTTGCCTCCCATTCCCTCTCTAACAAGCACACAAAGTGTTTGTGGAGTCTCTAGGGTAAAAAATAAATCCTTCCATCACTAAAAGCGTAATGTGAGAATGTGCATGGAATCGTCCGTCCATTGTATCGCCTGACTCATGCATTTTTGGCAGATTTGCTATAGTTGTGATTTATTGAACATAGATTGAGCCCAGATTCATTTATCAACCATATTCAAAACTAGAGAGATCATTCATACTCTGCAACAATCATATGGCTGTAAATTCATAAAAGGTAAGCATGCATCCTTTTTTGGGGCATATGAACTAACATTGAAGCTCAAAATAACAGTTTTATTCTTCGAGTCATGTACCTTATGAATGAATTTAACAACCCTGCAACTCCCTCTTTCTATTTAAAACAGAGTAATTGCAACAAGAGGGTCCAATCAAGAATGAATCTAGCCAATTCATTTTTTTTATAGACCCAATGTTCCACTAAGCTATTGTTCGTTGACACAGTGTTAATCATTTTCCACAGTAGAAGGACAACTTTCATTTGGACCATTTGGACCACCTAGTGTTCCAATGCCCAAACTATCAAGGTCTCCTTGTGAGTAAGTCAAAGGCCACTGCACAACACTTGTTGGCATCAATGAAAAATTCAGTCTATTAGACACAATGCTCACTGAGAGGGGTGGGGGGTTTGAATCAATGAGCTAAGGCTTCAACTCAATTTCAACTTTTTCTACCAATCTTATATCATTATTTCACAATTTATTCAACAACATATTTATCAAGGAACAATATCAACTAGGCACATGTCATTCATCAATTAAACACATCACTATCAAGACATTGCATAAGGGACACAAGATATAGTTTTGTAATCTTTATATAAGTGGAGACTTCAATCTCCAATATGGGCTACAACCCATAAGATGGCACCACCCACCAGAATGGTTAATTCAGCTACAACTGACTAGGATGCTACAACATTCAAACAAGATTCAACTTGTCAAAAGACCAATAATTCTTTCCCCATATCCACCCAAACTCCTTATACAAATTTCAGATTAAAAATTACAATTGTTACATCACACTCTTCCAAATTTTTCCACATGAACACACATCAAAAATACCAATCAACAAGTCTTCATTCTGTACTCAGCAAGTCATTCAACATACAACATTTTGCAGCCATGTCTCAACTCTATCCATACACCATTGGTATCTTGTCTTCAGTACTGTCCACATCAACATATAGGCTTCCAAACTATTTAATTTAACACTTAGACAAATTTGTTTTTAACTTGTAAAAACAAATTTTCTTCTACTTTGGCAGATTGATTTCTCCCTCATGTGATCACCATAAGGAAACCTACAAGCATGGCTAGATATCCATTTCAACAATGAACAAGAACATATCACAAGATAAATCTATTGACACACACACAACCTCTGGAAAGCATTTCAAAATACCTTATCAACCTCTTTTGAACATCAAATCATATCTCTTCCCATTTTGGCAGACTCCTATTTCACATGTGTCATGAACTCTCTATGGAGACCTAAAGTCATGAGCAGATGGACAACTTACCAAAGAATGGATCCATGACATTTGATAAATTTACTTGCACAAAGACAGCCCTTGGATGGCATTTCCAACTGACCTCTCAAACTCATGTTTTTAACACTTTCTTAATTTTCTTTTGTTCTCACTATGCAAAATATTATTTTTCCTATTTTTGGTAGATTGATCTTTTGCATATGAAACCATGATAAGAGAACCTAAAGGTATGGATGGATAGTCAGTTCACCAAGGAGCATGTCTATGCTACCTGATGAGTTTTATCGTCAAAATAACCCCTCCTTGTGGGCATTTCAAAATTCCTTTTCAATTTCCTGAATCTAACACAACCAATTTTCTTGTGTTCTTAAAATGCAAAATAATATTTTTCTTACTTTTGGCATATTTATATCTTTGTCATAAAACACTCCACAGGATAACTGAGACCGTGGTTATATGTATCCATCCACAAGCTATAGCCTAAAACTTTCATATTATTTTTCTCATCATCCTATGAGATAGGGCGGGGATTTCCTTGAGGCCACTGAGGGAGTTTTTCCAGTACTAGAATAGTGCAAAACATGCTAAAACTTTGTTTTGGTAGACCGTTATCTTTGTCATAAAACATCTTCTTTGATAACTGAGACCATGGTGAGATATCCTCTTCAACAAGTTATAGGATGATAGATTCAGATAATTTTTGTCATACACCTATAAGGTACGGCGGGCATTTTCCCAAGGCCACATGAGCCATTTTTTCCAACACTTACATAATTTTCTTAGTCTGGTCCAATCTACCTAAAACACTGTTTTTGCAGGTTCATAACTTCTTCCTCAGCTACTTCCAAAACAATATGAAGACATGGTCAGGTATGCCAAATATCAATCTACAAGACCCCCATATGGTGCGGGCATTTTCTTTAACACACAATTTGTGGCGGGAATTTTCTTAAGGCTACCTGAGCCAGTTTTCCAACACTTAGTCATTTTCTTGTTTTTCACCAAATTACCATATTTTTCCAAAATGATTGTCATTAATGTTGTCATCAATGACAATCCTATTCATCATAGTATTCATGTTTTTATTTATATAAATTGGTATATAATATACTGCATTTAGAAATATACTTATATCTAATGTATTTGACAAGTTACTGTTTGGTATGGTGTAGGTAAGACAATTACTTGTCACTATAAGGATTTTTCACTTTGAATGAAAATGCAAGGAATCTTGCTCAGTTTAGAGCGGCATTAGAGGCGAGGGGAGATGGAAAATGTTATTTCCCTTGCTTTGATTGCAGGGGCTTGCAAAGAAGAATATTTTTAAGAACGACAGCTGAAAGACATTGTAGGGAGAAGGGGCATGTTGAAGTGGGTTATGAATATCGTCCCTTGGTAAGAGGTTATTTAATTTTTAATGTATTCTCTGTAATAGTCATCATGTCATGAATTTTAGTAAAATGTCTTATCGTTTATTATATGTTCTATACACACTAATTTTACTACCTTATTTGTAAATATATAGACAATGCCCCCAAAATGTCCCCTTCCATAGAGTTATTTTCCAAGTACTAGAAGAAATACTCATTTACAGGGTGACGAACATCTAGATCAGAATATTGAAGCTGATCAAGTTCTTAATAATGATATGGATGGAGATAATGTTAGTGATACAAATCAAGAAGATGAGATACATAGATTGATCTAAGACACATTTTCTCCAATGGATGAGGAGAACCAGGATGATAGTCATGATGTTAATCCTCTACTCGAGAAGGCACGTCAACCTCTTTATGAAGGCTAAAAACAAATATTCTATTTGCTATATTGTTGTTAGTGAACTTGAAGGTTTTGAATGGTTTATCAAACACCTGTCTCACACAGATACTAAGGTATGTAATTTGTTAATTATTTATGTCTGCATGTTCACATGTACATAAAGGGTTGACTTTTTTCCTATATTGCTATTGTTTCCTAATTTGTAAAGTATGGATTCGATATTGATGATTAATGTTGTTTACATTGACTTATTCTTTTGAATTTTGTAGATTGTTAGGTTAATTTCTATTACCAATGTCAAATATTTTACCACGCACATATTGAGAGATATATGTGATTATGAAATAATTTGGAATGGAGTATCAAGCTATTGCTGCATGTCCTAATGATCATATCATATACTATGGACAATAAGCATTAGAAAATGAAATCCCACAATGTCAAACAAGTAGGTATTGAATCGATAAAGTGACAAAAAAGGTGCCTCACAAAGTTCTTCTTTATATTATGATAATTCCACGTCTCCATAGATTGTTTAGGTGTCAAAGTATAGCACAGTTTATGGATTTCAATGCAAAAAATAGAAGTCAAGACGATGTTCTTCGAATTCCTACAGATGGGTTTGCATTTAGGTGCATAGAAGAAAAGTGGCCAATTTTCAAAGAAGAACCTCGTAATGTTAAACTTTTGCTGGAAGTTGATGGTGTCAATCCATTTGGAGAACTTCATTCTACCTACGCAGTGTGGCTTGTTTTTGTTATAAACAATAACCTTCCTCCTTGGATGTCAGTCAAGAGAGAGCACACAATGTTGGCAATGATTGTTCTAGGTATTTAATTAATTTTTATTTTTTTACTTGAAAGTATGATCACTAAATATTTCATTTCTTTGTTTCATGCATGATAATTATGTTTATTATATATAATGACATATAGCTAAATATAATTAATAATGTATGTTGGACCAATTAGGTAAGTACCAGGTTAAAGATATGAACTTATATATTGAGCCTCTTATCAATGAGTTGTTGAAGTTGTGGGATGGCATCACTATGTATGACATCTCTAGACCAATAGGGAAAATACAATTTCAATTCCATGGAATACTTGGATGGAAAATTCATGATGCTCCTGGTTTAACACATTTTTGTGGTATATTGTTACTTTCTTTTGTTCTTTAATATTATATATATCTATTGAAAATATCATGCATTATCTTAAATGGTAATTCTAATTCACTACACTAATTCATATATCTTGTAGGTATTCAAACAAAGGGTAAATTTGCATGTCCAGCTTGCGGTCCCAGGATAAAATCTCATCGTTCGAGGAGTTTAGCAAAGGAAGTGTTTGATGAGTATAGGCACTTTTTGCCTAGGAACCATAGTTATTGAACTACAGACAAAGAAAAATTCAATGGTAAAGAAGATAATGGAAAAAACCATGAAGAATGACACCTCACCTATGGAGTTTGGAATATAATAGAAATCGTCAAGGTATGCCAAATTATTTATGTATTGTTGGAATATTGGTCAATACTTAGCCAAATTTCTGAATATGCAAAACAATATTTTTCCTACTTTGGTAGATTGATTTCTTTCACATGTGACTATCATAAGTAAAACCGAAAGCATGGGTGGATAACCACTTCAACAAGGAACATATCTATGCCACCCTATGAATTTTATTAGCACAAGGACAATGTTGATTATGGTTGTCATTGATGTCAAAGGAGGTCATTAATGACAAAAGAAGTGTTGTTATGGCATGTGTGATGAGGTTGAAAAACACATGTTGGTGTCCTAATGTCTCATGATGTCATTGTTACATTCTGGTAGTAGTTGGTAACGGTATGATAATTTGTGGATTTTGACTAAGTGTTGAAAAACTGCCCTAAAGCAGCTGCCTTATGAAAATGAACACCATAATTCATAAGAAGAAGAAAATTCCCGCCATTACCTGCCATCCCATATTTTGTTGAAATATCTATCTGACCATGGCCCTAGTTCTTAGGAAAACTCCTTCAAGAGGAAGATACATGTCTCCCAAAAGAAGGATTTTTGGTCAAATTAGTCATAATTTCTCTAGGGAAATTCCTGCCATAATTTGTGGGTTGAAGAAAATGACCAAACCACATGTTCATCATGTAGGTATATGTTTTTTCTACCTAACCATGTTCTCACATTGGTTTGATAATGCTTGAGGAAGAAGATATGGATTTGCCAAAACAGGGTTTCAGGCCATCTTACACCAAAGTTCAATAAAATGCCTGCCTAGGGAAAATGAAGATGATTCTGGGAGTGAAAATAGAATAGGTGCGCTCAATAAGGTATAATACATCATCTAGTAGCATTAGTTTAGGTTTTGGGTGAAATGAAAAATCCACCTTAGGTTTTGGACAAATTGTCCAAGTATGGAATTATTGGTAAAATCTCCCTAGGTGGCCTCAAGGAAAAATGCGCCACCTCTCATAGGATGATGAGAAAAATTATATGAAAGTGATAGGATATATAATGTTGGTTGGTGCATCCAACCATGGTTTCATATTGACGAAAGAGACTCCGAGGAGGAAGATATCAATCTGCCAAAAGTGCCTCTCACCTTCATTTGCACTATCCTTGTAAAATGCCCGCCAAGGTTAGATGATTAGGTTGCAAGAGAGAATATTGGAATAGTTGAGTCAGTATGATGTTCCTCACATTTTTTATGCCTCACTCTCCAAGTTTGAGAAAAAAAATAAAATCACCTTGGTGACTTAGGGTTTGAAGAGATTTGTGTGAGTGTTAATAAGCAGTTTGGAAGACCACTTTCAAATTCCTGCCAGATGGTGGGTGTATGTCAATAGGTTCATCAATTGTCATGGATTTTTTATTTGTTGAAATTGATATCTAGCCATACTTTCAGGCTGACTTACAATGGTCACATATGCAAAATATCAATCTCCCAAAAGTAGGAAAAATACTATTTTGCATATTGAGAAACACAAGAAAATTGCCTTAAGTGTTGAAAACAGGATTTTGAGAGGTCGTTTGGAAATGTCCGCCGAGGGATGTCCTTGTGAAAATAAATTTATCAAATTTCATGTATTAAAGGCCACCTAGACCAGTTTTCCAACACTTAGCCATTTCCAAGAATTTCTCCAAGGTTTATCCTGAAACCCTATTTTAGCAGACTTATAACTTTCTCCTCAGAAAGGATTAAGGAAAAATGAGACCATGGCTAGATAGCTAGTTCAACAAGCTATAGCATGATATGGTGGTGTGGGATTTCTATCAAAACTATGAATTATGGCTGGCATTCTCTTAGATAAGTTTTGAGTACTTTTTAATACTTAGTCAATTTCCAAAGTTTCACAAAGTTGCCATATTTTTCCAGAATGATGTCAGATTACAACACTGACTTCCTAATAGCACCAGAACACCATTATGTGTCTTTCCAGCCTCACCATACATGCCACATCATCATACTTTCCATGTCATTACTTCCTTTTTCATTCCTTTATCTTTCACTGAGTTTACCCTGCCATCATGTCTTTGGTTATCCTTTTGTCATTCACTAAACTCCTTTGACATCAATGAAAATCACATTCAACTTGTATCATATATTATATAAATCTTTGTTTTTTTTAGTGAATTATGTTCAGCGCGGTATGTAACTATATTGATTAATTAGTGTTAATTTTATTTTGTTGATGTTTCATGAATGTCGTTAAGGCACGAATGGGCTTCCATGAGGAATGAAAATTTACTTGATGCAATTCAATAGGTTTCCATACTACAAGCACCTATAAATAGTTCATTTGTTTGATACAATACATATCGGGAAGAACATAACAGAATTGTTATGGTGAATATTAGATGGAAGGATTGACAAAGAAAGAATTGGAAAGATTTGTAGTGACATCCAAGAAGCTAATCATGCATTGCAAAGTGTGATCATTAATTATAATGGTGATGGCTGTCAATAGAATATTAGTCTTCCTTGGTGCTTGACGGAGCTATAGAGCAATATTGTAAAAGAGGTCATCAGAAAAATCAGGTTTCCAACGGGGTTTTTTTTTTAACATAAAGAATATCAACGAAAAAAGGTGATTTTGGTGGGGTTAAAACACATGAATGGCATACATTCATTAAGGAAATTGTGGTTTTTTAATATATTTCCTTATTGGTATGCACTATTTTATTAATTTTATTCTCTTATTTGGAAATAAATAATAATTATGTGTTTTTTGATACAGTATGTTCTACCTTTATCTCTCCCAGACGACTTTGACAACAACATAAAACAAATTATTTATGTTCTTGGAAAATACATGAGGTAGGTAATTAATGTTTTATATGGAAAATGTTCCTGGTCCGTGATTTGTAGCGTAACTTATTGGCATATTATGTTTTTCTCACAAATTTTATATATGGCTTGATATGGTTTTATTGCATCATTTATAATTGGCTTTCCTCAGAAGAAATCCATAAAGAAGATACAAGGTATTGGAAGAGAGAAATTCCCCAACTAATGTGTGAAATGCAACAATATCTACCTCTAGAATTTTTCAATGCACAAGAACACTACCTCATACACCAAGTTGAGGAGATTGAATTATGTGGACCGGTACACACAAGGTCAATGTGGATGGTGGAGAGGCAGTTGAAGTCGTTGAAGGATCTTAGACAAAGAGCACATCCTGAGGGTTCTATGCTTGATGGATATATGGTATATCAATACATGGTGTATATTAGTGAATATCTACCTAAATTAGCAGAAAATATGAATGTGGCTCGTATTTGGCATCTCAACTCCATCAACAAATTTGAAGGGGAGGTCCTATTGGGGAAAGGTACAATGAGGACCATGAAGGTAATTATTAGATTTTGTGGAATTAATATATCATGTATTTTTCCAAATTTATTTTATCATGCTGATTTGTTATTTTTTTATTAATCCTGCATATTCAACTGTATTAAACTATGCATGTAATGATATCTAATTAATGACAGTGAATTGTTATTTTTTCATATAGTTGCTCGAGTGTGGGATGCTTTACATTTATACATTGCAAATAACCTTGATTGGATGGAGCATTGGATAGAATATTGTGAAGAATGCTTCAGTAGGTTATCATGGGAAGGGGTCAGTGAGATGATTAAAATAGCTCATCGTCATCGACATCAATTTCCTGATCTTACGTCGCAAAGGGAAGTTGATTTAGCCTATGGTTTAAAAGATAAAAAGGCAAGTAAATTGTTTACCTGCATTTTTCTAGTTAGTTCCCATTTTTTCAATGTATTTGGTTTGTTTAAGTTTCAAATATATTTTCTAAGTCCTATATGACATTTATTAATTCACAATGTATTTTTTACTTGTTGTCAATGTTGCAGTTGAAACATCACAAGGATATGTGGTGTAATGGTCGTAAACTTCATATCAAAATGTTGGATGATAAGAAGAAAACCTCGGATTGTGGGATTACTGTAGTGCTTAAGGTCACCAATGTTTCCTCTAGAAGTGACAGACATCTAGAAGAAACTGAGAATAGGTACTATGGGTATTTGGAGGACATAATTGAGTGTGATTTTAATTCCTTTAAAATAGTTTTGTTTGAGGTGAAGTGGTACAAGCTACATATGCATGAACGTGATTTTGAAAGAACTATTACTGAGCATGCTAATGGATTTACCATGGTTAATACAAGGGAATTTGAACTGGGTGCATAACCTTATGTTCTTCCAAGTCAGTGTGAGCAAGTCTTTTACTCAAAGGCACTAGGTAAATCAGGTTGGTCACATGTTGTTAGATATGATCCAAGAGGAAGACCAGTAAAGTATAATCATGTATATGATGAAGATAATCATGAAGAAGAAGATGATGATGATGATTTAGATCAGGAGCAGGTGGCTGTAGTCGATGTGTTCGATGAAGAAGTTGAAGAGGTTGATCATCCAAATGTAGTAGACTATGATCTCATTAACGATGTAGATGACTATATTAGTGAAGATGCCATTGATGATGATGTCGATGTGAATGAGCCTTTCATGAATATGTATTCTGAACCAGATCCTAATACAAATGTTGAGTTGGTTGAAGAAGAAGATCATGAATGATATTTAATTATTGAAGAGTAGAGGCACGTGTTTATATATTTTATGTCATGATGATATTTATATGTTTTTATTTCCAAATTCCTTTTTATATGCTTTTATTTCCAAAGTTCATATCCAAGCAAAGTGTTGATTTGTTGCTAAAAACCTCTTTGCGGGCAGAATTTGTGAGCCTGAAAATAAGTCTACGGGGAGAATTTGTGAGCCTGAAATACAGCACGCGTGCATCACCTCACCTCCACTTCGAACCTGGCTAACCATGGCCGAAATTCAAACAGGGGTGTCTAGCATGACGAGTGCAGTTGAAATGTGGGCATCCTCCTCTGTAACCCCAGTTGAAACACAGTCGTCCACAGATGATAGGGTAACAATAAAAAATTTCCAAGAGAAATATGATGCATGGAGAGATGCAAAGATGTGGCCACCAGGTATGGAAACTATCCTCAGGAAGGTAGAAGTTTTCAAATTTTTGTGGGGAATGTTTAGTTATGTTGAAGAGGAGATAGATGAGGCAATTTCTAAATATGATGCCAGGAATACAGAACTCGTAATTTTTGGGAAGCGGGTATACCTTGACCCTGATTTGGTTGCATGAGCTACAAATATTCGATGTAGAGGGGGAGAGATTTTAAGCTCAATGAAAACCCCTGGACAGGAGAAGAACCAGATGGCCAAAATTTGTGGGTGAGAAGTAAATGTTCTGAGGAATGGTTTAAAAATGCATGATGTCCCTCCTGGAATATACAAAACTTTGAATCAGATTGTCCTTAGGAAAATTTTGAATCATCACAGGGTTGACATTTTGGGTGAATGTATGTGGGTAGCGATACATTGGGTGGCAGATATACCTATAGATATTCCTTATCTACTGGCTAAGAAACTCAACTCTGCCCTACAAGAGAGCCAATTAAGGAAGGTTAAATTTAGTTTCCTGGGAACACTTCAAAAAATTATTGATTTATGTCGACCCCATGCTACTGAAACAGAGATTGGTGATATCAACCAGCATGGAAAAATATCTTTCCCAAAACCACCTATTCATAAAACATATGTTAAGAAACGTAAAAGCAGGGAACATAATGAGGAATTGCCAGTACAGTCTCCTCAATAGAACGAGGAATTAGTACAATATCTTGAGCACCATGGGGAATTACCATTACACCCTGCTGAACAAAACGAGGAATCGGTAGTACAAAGTCCTGAGCACCATGGCGAATTACGAGTATAGTATCCTAATTTGGTCACAAATGATGAAATTCGTGCTGCCATAACTTTTCAAAGAGTTTAAGGGGAATGAAGATAGAGGTCATTGGGAGGAGGTCATAGGAAACGAAATGGAACAAACTACTATTCACTTTTCCATTCCTCAGGACATTCTTGATAGAACTTCTCCTAAATAGTTTGCAATTGAGTATGATTGTTCTTCCAAATCAAAATCACGGGCTACCGCTATGCATTTAGACATTGCATCATATAAGTTTGATAGTAGGTACATGTTCATCCTATATGATAAAATGGAGCATTTAAAGGAACAAGCTTCCTATATATGCAATTGGGCGGAAGAGTGCTTGAGAAAAGATGATAATATTTTACAATGCCTAAAACAGATAGCAGTGTTGTAGAAGACAGTTGTGGATAATCATTTCAGAGAAAATAGAATTATAAAAGGGAAAGAATAAATGGTTAAATTATTATCCGAAGAAGTAGATAAACACCTTGATGTTGCTAAAAAATCAAATCAGTCCTTGAGGGTTGCGTATGAAGAGGATTTGGAAAAAGCTAATGTTGAAGGGAGTGAACTCAAAAAAGAGTTGAAAAAAATACCACCTGTTCTCAATGTATCACTAGTGAAGATAGAAATGGGTCCTTTATAGGTAATGGAGAAGAACATTAAAGAATATGAACAAGTAGTACAAGAATATCAGTTGATGTTGAAAGAATGGGAGGGAATCCATGGAAAAAAAGTTGGAGAATTAGAATCAATAATTTCTGATTTGAGTAAAACCATTTCTAGGCAAGCTAAGAAGCCGAAAGGAACAAGGTTAGCAAGGATCTCTAAAACTTTAAAACTTAAAAAACAAAGTAGACGAAAAAAAATTTCCAGTGAAGAATGTGGTGAGGGTGAAGGTAAGGGTACCAAAGGAGACAATGGTAAGGGTAAGGGTAAGGGCAGAAGGAAAAATACACCTATTGGTACAATGTCCTTAGAAGAGCAAGAGAAGTCCTTAGAAAGATGAGAGAAGATGCTACAAGAAATATTCTCAGCGAGCCTTGCACTATGTGATTTGTGTGGCTCATCACCGTTACATAAAGAAATGAAAGAGAAGATGTCCAGGAAAGATGCAAAAATAAGGGAGTTGGAATCAAAACTCTTAGAAGGTAGAAAAATTCAGAATTTGGGATGTGATATGGAAATTCAAACACTTAAATTCACAATTGCTGATTTGGAGAAGGAATTAAAAGGGCTAGCTGCTGTGATGAGTGCAATTCCTGTCCTTCCCAATGAGACAAAGTTGAGGGGAAAAGAGCAGGAGAAAGAAATACATAATATGAACATGAATTGACTAAAGTTAAAAATCAGTTGAAACATACCAGAGACAAATTGGAGGTTAAGGAAGAACAGGAATCAACTAAGTATAAGAAAAATGTGGAAATGTTGAACAAACTGATGGCCGAAAAAAATGTTTTTCTTGAAAATTTAAAAAAAAATTCACAGAGAGTTAAAGAGCTTGAAAATAAATTGCAATAAGTGCTTTTTCCAACTCCAGTACAATTACAATCTTCTACGAAAGGCAAGAGAGACAATTCAGATTTGTCTTCTACTCAAGAGGATGGATTGCAGCAATCTCTGAAACATGCTAGACATGTATAAATCAATGTATATATGTATTTATCGACAGTTAATGAAAAAAATATTTGTATGATGGAGTTTTGTATTTATCGGCATATAATGAAAAATGCTTTTTAGTTGGCATATCAATGTATATATGTATTTACCGAAAGTTAATGAATTTTTTTTTGTATGATGGAGTTTTGTATTTATCAGCATATAAGATAACATTATAGAGAACTCATCTTCAAATCCAATGTTTTCAGTGACCAATATGAGACTGATTGTAGGTTGTGAACGAAAGCATCAATCTCTTCAAAATAAATTAAATTTATGTATGTTAATTAAATAATAAACTCTGTTTTGTTTATGTCTCTTATTTATTTCATGTTTTTTTAATTAACTGGCTGAGCAGTCTCTATTTAAATATCTGGCTTGTTCGGGCATCTGAAAAACTTTTTTATTATATATTTTTAAGCTATGTGCAGGCAAACTCATACGTTGTGTGAACATGATTTTTTTTCAACATGGAAGGTTAATTTTCACTCATGTGACCTCCATAGGGAAAACTGAAACCATGACTGGATAAACAGTTCAACAAGGAAAAAATACCAAAGAATGGATCCATTACATTCGATGAATTTACTTGCACAAATATAGCCCTTGGAAGACATTTCCAACTGACCTCTCAAACTCTTGTTCTTAACACTTAGTCAATTTTTCACACTTTTGAATATGCAAAAAAAAATTCTTCTATTTTGGTAGATTGCTATTTTCGTCATGTGGTCACTATAAGAAAAACTAAGAACATGGAAAGATAGCCACTTCATCAAAGAACAACCCCATACCCTCAGATAAATTTACCATCATCAAGACAATCTCTGGTAGGTATTTTCGTGAAGCCACTTAGGCAGTTTTTCCAGTATTGGAATAGTGCAAATATGGTTGGGAGGCGCTTTTGGCAGGTTGACGTCTTCCTCCTTAGAGACTCTCTGGTGAGGCAAGTGACATGGTTTTATTCTCCATAAAACACTCTAGAGACTCACATTCTCAATACATTTTCCACATCATCCTATGAGGCATAGCGGGCATTTCCTTAAGGCCACTTGGGAAGATTTAACAATAATTCCATAATTCAAGACAAATTTCTCAATTTGGTCTAATCTTCCTAAAACACCCTTTTGGTATGTCCATAATTGTTTCTTAATCCACTTCCAAGACAGCTCGAAGACATGGACAGGTAGGTCGAATACCAATCTACAAGAATCCCATGTGTTGCGGGCATTTACTCTAACCCATAATTTAGGGTGGGCATCTTTCTAACGCTACTTATCCATTTTTGCATCCACTGGTGAAAAGCCCTGTTTTGGCAGGCTTGTATCTTTCTCCTCAAGAAATATTAAAGAAAAATAAAATCATGAATAGGTATCCAAACGAACTATCTATATGACGGTACCATGGTGCAAGCATTCTTCTCAAACCATGAATTATGGAGGGCATTCTCTTAAGTCTG
Organism: Pseudotsuga menziesii; assembly: GCA_001517045.1. Lineage (NCBI taxonomy): Eukaryota > Viridiplantae > Streptophyta > Pinopsida > Pinales > Pinaceae > Pseudotsuga > Pseudotsuga menziesii. The sequence goes on from LPNX010780283.1 coordinate 914,697, forward strand.
TTGGGACCAATTCTTCCTTAAATTTATGTTGTAGTTTGGTGAGGCAAGAGACATGGTTGTATTCTCCATACAACACTCTAGAGACTCACATTCTCAATACATTTTTCACATCATCCTATGAGGCATGGCGGGAATTTCCTTAAGGCCACTTGGCATATTTAACACCAATTCCATACTTTGAAATTTTTGTCAATTTGGTCTAATCTGCCTAAAACACCCTTTTGGCAAGTCCATAACTGTTTCTTGATCCACTTCCAAGACAATATGAATACATGGTTAGGTAGGTCGATGACCAATCTACAAGAACCCCATGTGTTGCGGGCATTTAATCTAACCCGTAATTTAGGGTGGGCATATTTCTGAGACTACTTAGCCATTTTTGCATCCACTGGTGAAAAACCCTGTTTTGGAAGGTCTGTATCTTTCACCTCTAGAAAGATTAAAGAAAAATCAAATCATGAATATGTATCCAAACAAACTAGCTATAGTATGGTACCATGATGCGGGCATTCTTCTTCAAACCATGAATTGTGGCGGGCATTCTCTTAAGGCTACTGGGACCACTTCTTACTAAGGCTGATGGGACCAATTCTTCCTTAAATATATGTTGTAGTTTGCTGATGCAAGTGACATTGTTGTATTCTCCACAAAACACTATAGAGACTCACATTCTCAATACATTTTTCACATCATCCTATGAGGTATGGCGGGGATTTCCTTAAGGCCACTTGGGCAAATTTAACACCAATTCCATACTTGGTCTAATCTGCCTGAAACACTCTTTTGGCAGGCCCATAACTGTTTTTTCATCCACTTCCAAGACAATCGGAATACATTATTAGGTAGGCCGAAGACCAATCTACAAGACCCCCATGTGCTGCGGGCATTTACTCTAACCCATAATTTAGGGTGGGCATCTTTCTGAGGCTACTTAGCCATTTTTGCATCCACTGGTGAAACACCCTGTTTTGGCAGGCTTGTATATTTCTCCTCAAGAAATATTAAAGCAAAATCAAATCATGAATAGGTATCCAAACCAACTAGCCATAGGATGGTACCTTGGTACATGCATTCTTCTCAAACCATGAATTGTGGCAGTCATTCTCTCAAGGCTGCTCGGACCAATTATTCCTTAAATATATGCTATAGTTTGGTGAGGCAAGTGACATGGTTGTATGCTCCATACAACACTCTATATACTCACATTTTCAACATCATCCTATGAGGCATGGCGGGAATTTCCTTAAGGCCACTTGGGCATATTTAACACCAATTCCATACTCAGACAAATTTATTAATTTGGTCTAATCTTCCTAAAACACCCTTTTGGAAGGTCCATAACTATTTCTTCATCCACTTCCAAGACAATATGAAGACATGGTCAAGTAGGTCGAATACCAATCTACAAGACCCCCATGTGTTGCGGGAATTTACTCTAACCCATAATTTAGGGAGGGCAACGTTTTTAGGCTACTTAGCCATTTTTGCATCCACAGGTGAAAAACCCTGTTTTGGCAGGCCTGTATCTTTCTCCTCAAGAAATATTAAAGAAAACTCAAATCATGAATAGGTAGCCAAAACAACTAGCTATAGGACAATACCATGGTGCGGGCATTCTTCTCAAACCATGAATTGTGGCGGGCATTCTCTTAGGGATGTTGGGACCATTTTTTACTAAGGTTGCTAGGACCAATTCTCTTAAGGCTGCTGGGACCAATTTTGACCACTTTTCTGAAAATTTTCCTCATGGAAGGGTGGATTTTTTGCACTTGGGTGGTCTCATTGTTTTTTGCATGGAAACCTTGGTAATTTCGGCATGGCAACTCGAGGTAAACTCTATTGTTGTAGTTTTTCTTCAAGAGTTTTTTATGTTGGATATTTTAGGGTTTGGTCTAACTTGGGCATTTGCAAGTATGGTTTCTGCTGGAGAGATGGTTCATTCTTGTTCACGGGGTGGTGTCTACGCTATCTTTCTTCCACAACTACAGTTGGCTCAAGTAAGTGATTTTCTTTTCCTTATGACAATTGTAAATTGTAATGTGTAACCCTGATATATTTTCTTTGGCTTTTGGATTTTATGAATTTATCTATCAAAATGAGGGCTGTTTTGTTATAGCGGATTTCACCACACTAGGTGAATCACACATTGTATGGCCTTCCCCTGTCCCGCTGCAGACTCATTAACCCCTATGGACTACTTTTTGTCTTTTGATGTTTCCTTGATCATCCCTAAAAACATAAGAAAAGTGATATACGCAGCTTTTACCCCGATAAACACGTACATACACAGATATTCCTCCTATAGTCGCGTACGTCGGGATGTGTACATAATCCAAATCCTTTTGGAGCATTCCTTGACTTGGATCTGACTCATATGACTCCTGGCCTTCCATATGCCTTGAGATCGCACGGATTCGACCTTTCAGTATCCCTTTGAAAAGCTATATAAGGAACCCCTTGAGACATTGAAAGCATAAGAGAGAATTGAGAGTAACGAAACTATAGTCCATTGTTGCCAGAACTTATGCTTGAGTTTGCATCCCTTTGTCCCTTGGAGCACTGTTGTGTTCTTCCCAAGCTTTCCTTTTGCTAGTGAGCTTGCTATCTGAGTGATGGAGGATTGAGGTGGTGGAGGCCCAAGTGGGGGATTCAGTTTCTCCGGTTCGCAAACGTGCCGTCAGAGGTTGTCACTTGTAATCTCTGATTCATATTAATAGAACTATCTTTTCCTGTCCAGTAATGTGCATTTGAATGAATATTGTATCCATTGGAATATGTCAAATGCTTTTACATTATTGATTATATATGCTAGAATAGATCTAACACCATGATATATAGTATGCTTGTATTGTTTACTTATTGTTCAGGAAGTAGTACATCAATTCAAGCTGAAGATTGGAAAGCTCAACGGGGATCTACTTCAACCGTCTGGAATAAGGTACGAGGTTCGATCCTTTAGTGTTAGACATTTTGTTTCTATTGCATATTGGGAAATATTGATTTATGGAGTCTAGCTGTCTGTTGTGGTACCCCAAGCCATAGGAATTTCTCTCTGTAACAGAAATGGCGAATCCGCTGTGGATGTTCCTTGTTTTTCTTTGGGGTTGGGGGCACAATGGGCTTGATATTATTGACTTGCTCTTGGTTTCTCTTTGTTTCTGTGTCGCATGTTATAGTATGTTTGTCCATTGACACTTCCCTTTATTGGTTTGGCCTTGACCTGCTTTTTACCACTGCCTTCTCTGTATACGCGGGTTTTTGGACAATAGTCGCGTACATACGCGGATGTTTGGACAAAAGGCGCGTACATACGCAGCTGTTCTTTATACAGTCATGTACATCCTCCCTTTTGGTGAGTCTGATGTTGTGGGAAGTTGCTGGGTGGGTTGTGAGTGTGGTTGGGTCTTCCTTGGGTCTGAAGTTGTCTATTGGATGCTTCTTTTGTGACTAGAGACCGTTCGTACTGATCTCAGGTATAACGTCTACACTGGCATATAGGTTAGGTCCACCACCGTTTGCATTTTTACATGACCTTATGACCATGTCACTATATCCTTAGGTATGAACCCACTCTATTATGTCACGGAACCCTCTTGCTGCTATAGAAGTGGCATGATATGAGTGGTAGAGCCTCACCTTACATGGGTACCCTAGTTAGCGCCTGATTTACATTTGGTTCCCATGCCGATGTTTCTCCCTTTAGGGTGTGGGAGTCCGTTGTATAGTATTGCCATGACATTTAGCAAGAGCCTCATACTCCTCTTGATCTTATGCTGGCCATGATCCCTCGGACTCCCTTGTATCAAGTTGTGGATGCATTATCATGAGCTTTTCCTATCTTATTGAGCTTTATGCCGGCTCCCTTGAAATTGCGTTTCAGCCATATAGCCCGAGCTTATCTCATGTCTAGCCATGCAGAGCCTTTCTTTATATCCTTCACAGCTTGATTCCCTTTTTACCGGGAGGGGATTTTCCCTCGAGTGTCAATATCCTACACATGTATCCTTGCATTGAGCATAGGTATGTTCCACTGCTTGGAACTAGTTTGTTTTCCCTCATGGCACTCGTCTCCTCCTAGTTTGTAACTATAAAGCTAGTTTATTCTTTTTTCAAGCTTTTCAAATAACTGAAAAAGACCAAAAAAAAATCAAAAAACCAAAAAGCCAGACAAGAAAAGATATTATCTTTGGCAGCTATCGAGTCGTGTCGCCTTCGAACAGAGCACTGTATATCACATCCATTAGTTGGGTTATAGTTTGACTTTAGGAGCTGTACTTGTTTATCTGAGTTTATCTCCATCGACTGGTTATGCTTCCAGTCCCTATGGAGCCTCTGTTGATGCCTCCCACGTCATAGAGATGTCCCAGATTGTATACCGAGTCTATGCTACCTTCATTCAGTCACCATACGCCGTTATGCTCTTGTTTGAAGGAAGTTGAAACCTGAGTCGACCATTCCTCAGTTATCTTGACTTTGCATGTCATCCATTCCCGGTACAGTTACTGGTTCGTGCACCTTATGATCGAGTCCTTCCACATTATACAGCCTTGCTGAGTACCTTGTGTTGGATGATGGGGGATGCCCTAATGCCCTCCTTCCAGCAGATTTCATCCCATCGACTTCAGATCATTTATTCTAGGATTGGATTCTAGAGTCATTTTGAGTGCCTTGAGACTTGCAGTCATCAGTGGCAGGTTCTCTCGCCATCGACAGTTTTGGGAATACATAAATGTTCCCTGATCGATGGATTCTCTCAAGTGTTTGACCTCAACACATTTATTCACACTTGTTAGTTTTCACTCTAGTACCTTGATTCCCATTTTCATTATTGGTGGGTGATCTCGCGTCTGTTAACGGTATACATCAATGATCGGTAATCAGACGATGGACTACTATGTTCAACCTCAACACCTCTATTCGCATAGTAGGACATGTACTCGTAGCGGTGTGTGTAGAAGACCTTCCAGATTGGTGGCATCCATTATATGCTACCTCCTTGATCGTGCCAGTGTTCATGAGATTTCAGCTCTCGTGACTTGTTCCAGTGTATGTCAGACATTTCCAGCCACTATGGAGATCTTGATCTATTGTATATCTTCAGCCTTTGTGGAGATCATGGTCCTTTATATATCTTCATCATGGAGATTCTGATCTATGTATATTTTACGTGGCGATGACCACATATGTGTTATCATGTTTCATTCCTATTCGTGGCCATTGTACTCTTATGTATCCGGGACTGCTATATGTATTTGCAGTTATATGCAGAGTTGTATTATTGTACTATGTTGATTGGGTGGCTACTCTTCCATTTGGGTACCTTCATCACTCCACTTCTAGGATGGACTTATAATGTATTTCAGCCATCATATAACCCCTCTGATCTCATACATTAGGGGGCATCTGTTATAGCGGATTTCACCACACTAGGTGAATCACACATTGTATGGCCTTCCCATGTCCCGCTGTAGACTCATTAACCCCTATGGACTACTTTTTTTCTTTTGAAGTGTCCTTGATCATCCCTAAAAACATAAGAAAAGTGATATACGCGGATTTTACCCCGATAACCGCGTACATACACGGATATTCCTCCTATAGTCGCATACGTCGGGATGTGTACATAATCCAAATCCTTTTGGAGCGTTCCTTGACTTGGATCCGACTCATATGACTCGTGGCCTTCCATATGCCTTGAGATCGCACGGATTCGACCTTTCAGTA
>LPNX010780283.1:920745-948732 GCA_001517045.1 Pseudotsuga menziesii
AAGATCAACGGGGATCTACTTCAACCGTCCGGAATAAGGTACGAGGTTCGATCCTTTAGTGTTAGACATTTTGTTTCTATTACATATTGGGAAATATTGATTTATGGAGTCTAGCTGTCTATTGTGGTACCCCAATCCATAGGAATTTCTCTCCGTAACAGTTTTTATGCATCCCCAAGTTCTATTTTTCATCCTTACATCCATGTGATATAAAATGAGTAATTCTAATTGAATATATACAAATCAGCTACAACCACAAGCCCCATTATCATGATAAAGATGAGGGAAACCCAATGTATGAAAACAAAAACCACTTGTAACTCAATAGGCATGCAGTAAGCTAATTGGTGGGTAATTCAGAGAGGGGTATCTCACTATTTACATAGTTTTCATACGCAAGATATTAAATCAAAGATAAGTTAGAAGGTCAGATTTCTGAATAGAACAAGTTTGTTTTTATAAATTCTGGTGGGATGATCATGGAGGGGACCATTGGGTAATGGATTCAACAATCCGATCTAAAATATGCTGCAGGAGCTAAGGAATCATGAAATTTTATGGACAAAGGCAAGATAGTCATCCATCCTTCAATCTGGATATATTTAACAGGTGATTAGCAGTCAGGAGAAAACAGTCCATCACTCAGAGCACGTAACCATGGTGAATTCTGCATGAATTTAGAAGAAAATGTTCAAAAATGCTTGAACAATGGGTCGAGAGCATACAACATGAATTCTGGACCATATACACTAATGCTCAAGAAGTCACTTATTGAAGAAAAAGAAGACACAGGAATCTCTACCATGAAAGGATTATCATTCCTCTGCAATTTTATTCATATCTGGAAATATTGAAACACATTACAGTGGAGAGCCTCTGCTCTTGAAAATTCCCAACCCTTCTCCCCTCTGTGGGGAGCAATTTATACTATCTCTGTCCCTGAGGCTAATCCTCGAAATAGGACATGAAACTGTTTACAGTCATAATCAACTACTAACAACTTAGAGCATGGTACTACTACCAGGATTTACATATATTAAAACAGACATTATATCTGGAGCTAATGTGCGTGTTCGGTCTGGATGGCAGCAGGTCACTTCCGTTTATGAGCTTGCATTTTGTGAAAACAACATCAAGGATGCTTCTGATGACTCACTGCTGACTGGGCTTGACCAATCGTCTATCTGTCGAATCAGCAATGTGTCCTTCCCTGGGTGTGTGTTTCATGCTCAAAGGCACCTTTCTACATGGTTTATAGATTGGCAAAGGATTTTATATACTTTCCATGCTTTTCCTTTTCTACAACCCCCCTCTATCCTGGTAATACTGTTGTATGAGGGGACTTGGAGAAGGGAATATTTTTACTCTACACCTCCCATGGCGTGGGTTCTCCTATAGGTCATACAGTGGGGGGTGTCTTCCCACATCAGAAAAAAATGGCAAGTGGAGTTCACAAACGAGATGATGAATATTTTGGACACCCGCCACCCCAGCATGAGCATTCGCTCCCACTAGTTGTTGTTGAACATGGTCACCATGTACTGGGACTTTGGAAGCTGTGATTTATTACAAGGTCTCTGGGGAGACACTCCCAGGATAGGAAAACCCAGGCACTATGCAATAAGAGGTACAATTATCCGAAAACATTCAAAGTGCTTCACATCCAGGCCCCGATGGTTGGCGCTTTCATGGTGTGAAAAACTAGGGAGACAGATGAGCATGGAATCAAGCTCACCAACCATTAACACCCTGAGACTGACAATATTCTCAAATCATATTTCCATTTCAACTCTTTCAAAATTCTCAGAATCTCTTCGCAGAATAACACTTTGAGCATTGTCTCTAATTACTGATTCATCTTATGCATCTTAATTGGTCTGGGAAGGTGGTGTTTATATAGGGTGATGAAGATGAATATGGAGAGAGAGATGACTAGTCATCATAATGGCAACATGAGTGGACATGTGGGTATGGATGTCTATTTTCTACTAAGAATCCAGTCATGCTGCCTCCTTTGATGCTACATTGATGTCCACATGGATCGCGGTGTTTGGACGTGACATTCTTTGCCTTTTCACTTACACTGATGGTGGTGTTCGGAACGGTTTCAACTAGTTGCAGCCCTTTTCTTTGTGTAGAGGCCGGTTTTTTCGCTTCAAAGATATGAACTTCATGATCTCCCACTGTTTTCTACACAAGCCACATGTCAGATCTCTGGAGTCGGGAAGGCTAGTGAATCGGTGATGCTTTGGACATGATCTTCACCTAAGGTGTGTCACAAATGGTGTCGAGGGATATGACTATTGGTAAGCTCATACGTGAGGACATCATTTCTATACCAGGACTGATCAGGACACCACCTTTACCAGGTTGAACGACTCCAGAGTCGCTAGGGATCAAATTTGAAGGAAAGGTCTCATTTTACTTTGAAGGGATGTGAGAAATTGAACCCTTCAATGTTGACATTTAAAAATAAATAATTCTTTTCATTTGAGAATTTAAGTGTTAAAAAAAATTTCATTATTTATTAAAAACATTGTATAGAAGAAAAATGACAATAAGAAGAAATCCCAAGTGATTCAACATTTGCATGGAATTAGTGAGGTAAACCATGTACATATGATTTATCACTTCCAAATTCTTTTTATGGGGATTACTCAAGAGTTAGTATAGAGAAGGAGAGACTAAAATAAAGGTTAAGAGTGAAGAACATATAACGGTGATGGAAGATGAGATTGGGAAAAAGCCCATTTAGAAAGAGATTGATGCACTTGTTTTGTTAATGTGAACATAGCCATAACCATTAGGAGTATTGGTTTTTTGTATTGCATGTTCTTTGGCCTATTTATTTTTTGAAGGGAAACGTTTGTTTCCTATCATGATAAAGTGATTAGAGTAGTTGATAACTACTCACAACCTTATATGAATGCATAATATGAAATTAGGGGTGAAAGTAGGCTCATGGGGTATTGAAGCTTATTTCTGTCTAGAATTGTTTTGAGTAGAGATCCACTATTAGAACTGCTATGTTACAAGGCCAAAAGAGATCAGGCATCAAATCCCTAACATTAATAACAAAAACTAAAAAGATGATCTTTGTCCAGTGCCAACGTATCCACCTAAAACTAGTGTACTTCTAACTTTGTACATCCCTGGGAGATTTAAAATTATTGATCCTTGTTGCGACCACTTGATCATTTCCATAACCAATGGTTTAAATAAACAACATAAAAGTAAAAAAATTAGAAGAATAACTTTTCCACGAAATTTTACCTTACCTGTTTTGAAATGAACTTTTCTACATGCTATTAAAAGCATTGTATTATTATCTTTCCAGTAGCTAAATAAGTTTTTAAGGATCCACATTTCCATTAATGGAAAAAAAAAAAGTTACAAATACCATCACAAAGCTAATTTATATGTTTGTCCATATAGACACAGTTCATGAGTAACTAGCCATTCAATTTCAAACTCCACCTAATCCCTAAGCATCGTCTTCACCATAATAAACTTAAGTATTAGAAGACTTGAAAATTTATCTTTCAAACTTTAGTCTTGAGTCTACTAAAATCTAGATGTCAAATGAGAGGGATTTTAGGGATTCTCATTTCTCTTTTCAAAACTTGGTGCATATAATTATTATTCAAACACATTGAAAAAACTATCCTTCAAAATTCAATGTGGATCTTACTAGTATTTGGATCTCACACGAGAAGAAGTTTGAGAGGGATCCCACACTTATCTTTTCAAATTTTCATCTTATATTTATGTTAAAAGGTTAGACAAAAAACAAGGACTATTATATACTATAATCTCTTTGTGAACCTTACAGATTCAAAAATGTTATTTTCACAAAAAAACATATTTACAATCTCTTCTCTTAAATTATGGGTTGATAGGTTTGAGGAGTGGTATCCAAGGTAATTGTAGATTCCATTTGATATGTCGACATTACGAACCTTTATCAAGGTTCATCATCAAGACAATGAGACGATTTGAGTAATGGATAAAGATTTATTAATATACCTTTAACAACACATTTCAAGAGAAAATTAGGAAATTGATAATTTTGACTATATAACTAAGACCAAACCCAAACCCTAAAAATGTTAAGCTAGATAATAAGGAATTCTAAGTTGTGATTTAAAACAAACACCCTAAATATAGAGACACACGTAGATGCATCATTATTATTATTCTAGCTAATGAAATTCCATACCTATATAAAGCGGTCTCTACTCTCCCGGTCCATGGAGAATATAGTTTATTGAACTTAGATAAGGGACTACTATGTCGGGTCGGTGAAAAAGTTAGTCGTTAAGTCATTGATCAAATAAGCCATTGGACCTTGGAAGGACCTTTGAATGGAGGATCGATTCTGCTCAATGGCGTCTCTTTTGGTCAAGTGTGGTTGCACCTACCTAAAAGAAAAACCCCAGAATGTAAAACTAATTCTTTCAGGAAACAACTTTTTTTATCAACCCTAAATTCAACAACTATTTTTAGAATTGAATCATGTCCTCCCCATATGCTCAATTCAAAGTGATAAAAAAAAGCCCCAATTTTAGGTGGATTATGGATAGTCTCTCATGTGTTCGGAGATTTTCAGAGATCATTCTTTGTTTCGAGGTTGCTCAGGGCATAGATTAGAGAGCCCACGAAAGGAAGACGAGGAAGAAGAAGAGGACTCAAGTCAAAAGGTGAGGCGAGTGAGGAGGGGAGAGATAATAGGGGACATCAACACTATCAACCTGTACAGCTTGATTTGAGGAGATCAATATCAACAGTTGATCTCTAAATTACCTTCATCGGGACCGCTCAACCTTGAGAACTTTAACATTCTACTAACCCTTTTTCATCTGAATGAGTGAGTAACTTCTGATCACGGAATGCTTCTCACCCATTGATCTACCCAACATACTGTTCCGACCGTATATCTTCGCATCCCCTACCACTTTCCGCGGATCGACTGTAGATGTTGATTAGGAAGAGGGAGATGGCAATGATGATGATGATGATGATGATGATGAAGATGATGATGATGATGATCAATGATGTTGGTGGTGATGGCGACGACGACAATGGTGATGATGATGATGAGGGCAAGGATGAGGACAATGATGACAAGGATGAGGATGATAAGGATGATGATGATGTCTAGGATGAGGATGATGAAGATGATGATCATGATTATCATGATGATGATTAGGATGAGGATGATTATGATGATGATGATGATGATGAAGATGAAGATGATGATGATGGTGACGACGATGATGATGATGGATATGCTAATGAAGATGATGATGATGGTGACGGTGATGATGATGAATATGCTAATGAAGAAGATGATGATGATGAAATTGTGATGACAATATCTTTACCTTGGTATTCACTAAATTGTTATGAGCTTCCCCAACATTATAATAGAATGGTTATGAGTGATTATTCACTCCTATAAAGAATGCACTTTATGGAACTACCAAACTGCTCAATTTGGATCTTCCTCTTTTAATACACCGGACTAGGTCCACAAGTCTTGATTCTTCATGCGCACAAATCTAAGAACAAGAGGCTTCACAGGTCCCAAAAAGTTGTATTTTTTTACTACTTCCTCGGATCATATTGAATTGTTAGATTAGTCCTTGGAATGGGTGTTAGGAGAAATCCTTAATTTTTCACGCAACTGGATGCTCCCCCTATCATGTAGACCTCTTCATTCACTGAGCTCCCCCTAAAATTGCGATGATGAAGATGATGATGATGAATATGATGATGATGATGAAGATGATGACGATGATAATGAAAATGATGATGATGATGATGATGAATATGATGATCATGATAATGGAGATGCCGATGAATTGGATGATGATGATGTTGATGATGAAGATGAATATGCTGATGATGATGACAACGAATATGATGATGATGGTGATAATGAAGACGTTAAGTGATGATGAAGATGATGATTATGTAGATGATGATGATAAGGAAGATGAGAATGATGAATAAGATCATGATGACAATGATGATGACGACAATGATGATGATTATGAAGATGATGATGATGATATTGATGAAGACGATGAAGACAAGGAAGATGATGAGGATAATGATGATGATCATCATCATCATTGTTGTCTTCATCACCACCATCTTTGCCGTGTTCATCGTCATCATGATCATCCTCATCATCACCGTGTTCATCCTTGAAGGGACTTATGTATAGGATCTCATTATAAGAAATGAAACCAATACAAATTATGAAAAAATCCTAGTTAAATTAAATTAAATTAAATTAAACTACACTAAATTAAAAACATAGAGTTGTTTAAGTATAATTAATTTAAAATGCAACAAAATATAAAGTATGCAAATAAAAAAAAAACCAAAATAAACTAAACAAAAGATAAATATGCAAAAAAAAACACAAAATATAAAATATGCAAATAATCAAACAAAAAACGTAGAATTCAAAAACACCCGCGCAGGATCTGCTCTGGCTCCCATTTGGGGGTTTTTGATTTCAAACTTTCACTGAAGGATCTGGAACAGGCTATGATGTTTTTTTTCCAGGAAGGGTGGGAGAAGAAATTTTCCTATTAGTGCATCATCCACTCCCTTCGCATGTGATCCCATGCTTCTAGAACCACCTGCCCCACCTTGAGAATGGCAACAATGTTTAGACCTTCAGGTTTGTTTCCTTCTATGTTTTTCTTGATTACCTATTGTTTTTTTATTTTATTAATGGTTTTTTTCGTTGTTGTGGATGTGGGGTAGATGAAATGGCTCAAATATCCTTGCAAGCATGAAGCACGAGCTGTCCAGGTGAACTTGGGAAATTCAATGTGAGAAATAAAACCAACGGTTATCGAGGATATGGAGGAAGGGAATGAGATATTTTAATGTTGTCATGCCTATGTTTGCTTGTTGTGAGATATTTTGAAAATATGCCTAAATGGAATGTGGTGGTTTTGTGGAGCTATATGATTGCAGGGTATGCTATAAATGGGAAAGATGAAGAGGCTCTTAAGATGCGTTGGCAAGCGTTGATGATGGGGATGAGGCTAAATGAATTTACTTTCTTGATGGTGCTTCTGATTTGTGAAAAAATCACGGCTTATGATCAGGGCAAGCAAGTTCATATCCTCACCATAAAATATGGATTTATTCATATGATTTTGTGGGTATTTATCTAGTTGGCATGTCTGCAAAATGTGGGTCTTTTTTTAGTTTTGTTCATTCCTTTTGGGATTCATGCCAAAATTCCCATGAATTGATAGTTCAAATCTAAACTGTGAATTTTTTTAATAGGATATGTAAGTGGCTATTGTGTTAATTATAATACAATAACTGGTGCTCTGTGGACTCAAAAACCCTATTCTCTTAGGTGCCAAGATAACTCCATGCCATGATTTTTCTTTAAAGGGCCACCATGTATTCTATTTGAGAGGAATCTGTGTTGGTTGTTACCATTTCAGCAACCATTTCGAAAACAAGGCTGTAACAGCCCTATATCAACATACTTCCACCTGCTACCTACAGTCTACAATAAACTGCAAACTGTCAAACTTGGATAGCACTCCCTACCTGCAACCACAATAAACACCGAACTGAATCAAAGATTAACTATTAGTTGGATGGTGACATTGTTTAAGAGAGGTAAATAAAGTCTGAAAATTTAAATTATTTGCATAGCTACAAGTCTAGAACATACATTTGGTGGTTGTCCTATATTGCTAAGAATAGTGTTCAAGGTTTGGAGTGGTGTGGTTTACATTGAATGCAAAACTAAAACTCTTATACACCTTACATTGGTAACCTTCACTGCTGCTATAAAATTGTCATACTGTATTATTGCTGCTATATTTATATGAGTCCTCATACTTGAATGGAAGGTTATTGGTTGGTTAAATACTGCAATTGAATTGTATATGGTTACACGAATAATGATCTCTTGTATGCTAAAGCTCTACTGGATGACCTTGCTACTAATTCCATATATCTTGAATTGAATACATTGACTTGATATCATTTACATTTGCATCTATAAGCACTAAATCAACTTAGTATGTCTTCTTCATTCATAGAAGTGATTGATTGAAAGGCACTTGTCACTAATACAATTGTGTAGAAGATATAGTTGCTTGTCCTTGTAATTAAATAGAAAGAAGGTTCCCTGCAACCAAATGCATTTTCCATGGCACTAGAGTCCATGGCTAAGTTGTTGGAAAGACCAGAATAGGTGTCATGCCATCAACATTTTGGTACAAAAATGTGTGGTAGAGACTAGAAATGTGTTACCAGTTACCACTATCGGCCATAAAAACAGGTCCAATGGAAACATGTTTCTACAGCTGGAAAAGAATTTCCATGCCATACCAATGTCCATACAACTTGTTTTCTTTTCTACATCCACCTATTTTGACTTGGTTTGACTCAGGTTTTTACTAGACTTGACCAAAAATGCTGGTAAAAGTTGACATTTCCTATCTTTCCTTTTCTATCCTTTTACTTAAATTTTTAACATTACCACTAACTATTCCAGTATGTTTGAGAAAGTTTCCAACTCATCAAACTTCATATGGAGAAAGTAGAATTTCATACTCCATTCAAAATTCAACAGACTTAACAGTTTAAAGGATTTCAGGATTGGCAAGATTACAATCGTTTGATTCGATTCTATCACGTATCAAGGAATGGGATTGGCATTTAATCAAGAGCACCAAGCCCTTTATGTAACCCGATGTTGGCTCCATTGATTGTTGAATTCTTCTATCATGGCCTTAGCAAAAATGTACCCTTCACTCAAGCCAAAATCATTGATTAGGCATGAGCTTTTTCTATGATATTTTAAGGCTTGTATTAGGTAGTTTCATCAAAATTGAATGGTGTTAATCGATTTCCCTAGAGGATTGAGGTAGAGCCAAAGGCTAGATGAGGAGACAGAGGGTGATACTAATGGTGAGGATCCCAATATAAGCGATGGTGGAACTTTGCTTGTCATTTAAATGTTCTTTCTAATTTATTCATAATCCTTTATTTCAAAGTTCCAATATAATGTGTTATTTATAAATGAGTGGTCACATTTCCAGTGTGTTTCAAATTTGGAAACACATACCTGTTTCCCCATATCATGTAACTTAGGTCCACAACCGTAAATGGAATTGATTTAAATTTATTGCAATTAAATTTGTGGTACCGCTGTGAACTTCCCTAGCCATTATTTGACTAGAATTCAATAAACCCTTTTTCAAAGCTAATATTAAATGTCAAACTAGAAGCAAGGCAATACTCATTGTAAAGGGAAATGTGTAGTAATAGGAAGAAGATAGAGATTACCAACAAAGGACAGAACAAGGAATATTATATTCAAACAAAAAATATGTTGAGAGAGAAACTGACCTTAGTGAGTTCTGCTTGTGAGTGATCAACCGCAGGAGATCTAGATCCAGTATGGGCAACATGACCATTTACAACATTATTGATAGCTGCATCTCCAAAAGGATCGGGTTTGTTTCCACCATCCTTATTTTTTTCATTTTCCATAAGCTCCACCGTCTCCTCTTCTATCAACTGAACCAGAAGAGGTTAGCATACACAGATATGCCTACAAATTCATAAATCTTGAATGCAATGGCCTACTAATATAAATTCCTTCATAACAACCAACTGAAATATCTAATTTTGGTAAAAGACAAGAAGAAGTTGTGAAGAGAATTCTTATACTATTGTTTAGTACTCTTATTTGATGCTTATGGATGGTTGATTGGATGTATTTGATACTTGATGCTTGGTCAATGGATATCATCTTCAATTGTCTCTTGATAATAAATAATAATCGGGTAAGACCTTTCTCTATTATTTTGGATGCTTGTCATTGAAAAGTTTAATAGTGTGCATGTTTCTCAAATTTGGTTGTGTTGCTCTTAACCCTTCTTATGTCACCACAAGCGATGATATATATGGATGGGTTATGTCTATTAATCCAACCAACCATTCATTGTTTAATTTTTCGTGGTTGTAAAGATTTTAAAATTTATATTAAATAGAATTATTTTAGTATTATTTATTTGATTGTTGATTGGGATATATTTTAGTTACGTAGGTTTTGATATCGGCTCCTCCAGCATTGGCAGTGTATCAGACGTCATAGGTGTCAGCTGGAGGTACTGCAATTCAATTAAACCCTGAGCACGGTTGTTAGTTTTTCTTTGATAATGGAAAAATTTTGGAGTTTGACACCTGAATGTTCTATAGCAAACTATTTTTGTTTTCTTAGAGTGGTTTTGAGGCTACTGAGCGGAGCTTTGTAGCAATTGTGGAATGCCAGAGCTTGTCTTTATTTGTACATGCATAATTGCTTTGAGTAATTAGTGAGACATCGAACCCAGCCATAGCATTCTCTGTATAAACTAATGAAATCCCATTGCATGCATCAATTCTTGCAAATTCTAAGTGTAGGTAAGCGTTGCGATATAAGAACACAATATTCCCTCTGCGGTTTGTCGTTTCTTGTGTCCAAGATGACAGAATATTCTACCAAGATGACAGAATATTATACCAGGAGGAAATGAAGCAGCAATGATGGATACCTTGGAGTGCGTCCTAAGAAGAAACCCAAGCCTGAACCTGCGGAGAACAAATTCATGTTCAAGGTTTTGCTTCTTAATGGTTTGAATTTGACTATGTAGTTGGAGGATGCCATTGAAAAGATGTCGGTCGCTGAGTTTGTAAGGATTGTTAGGAGAAAAGATGAGAAATAAATAATAGAAAAGGGGTCAAGAAAGATCCACTGCAGTCCCCAAGTCTATGTGTAGGTATTAAGCACCTTTTTAATATAAATTTGGAGATAGGTATCATAAAAAAACTACTTTTTTTAATTTGTATTTTCGACATATCTCCCCGTGTTTTTATTCAAATTTCGATTGGGAGAGCTCATTGGATGTGGAATTAAATTACGCATCCAACGAGTACCCACTCGGAATACTTTTGATGGAACCTGCTACCCCAAAAACAAGAAATACCTTAAAAATGTGATGATGACATCATCATCACATTTTTTTCAATTATTTCTTGTTTTTGGGGTAGCGGGGTCCCTCAAAAGTATACCGAGTGGGTACTCGTCTGATGTGGAATTTAATTCGGCATCCAACTATCTCTCCCAATCGAAATTTGAGTAAAAACACGGGGAGATATGTCGAAAATTCAAACAAAAAAATAGTTTTTTTCTTTTCTTTCTCCAAAATTAATAAATATTATTTAAATATTTTAACTATTATTTTATTAATTTTTTTAGGAGGCCCATTTTGAGTTGAAATTTCCTCTAATGTATAGACATTATTTTCTTTCTTTTATTTATATAGTTTCTAAAGAAGTTGGATATGCTACCTCACATGCAACCATTACTAGAGACTGTGGTCTTATCTTGTTCGTCCCTTCTCAATCGCATGGATTATTTTCTATTGATAAATACCACATGAGAAGAACTCAACCTTGGAACTATAGCCTAACCATAAGTTGACGGTTGACCATCTAAGAAAAAATATTCAATGAGCTTAAAAATTGTGAATCTAGTCACCTGAAATATATCATTAGCTACCAAACCAACTACTCTTACTTTAGTTGGACTCGACCTATATTTTCAAATAGAACCGTTCAAAAACTACAAGGTAGTTCTTGATTTTTTATCATAAATGATGATCGTGGTTGATTCATTTTCCATGAGGTTCAGTCCCAATCAAGTAAATAATAGACCAATACAAAAAATAGGTCTCACGAGATACGAAGTTACTTGCAATTGTAATATATTTCAACTCACTCTTCTAAATAGAGATTGTACAAAGATGAAGAAAATCAATATATTATGAAATCACAATAATAACTTGACAGATCATGTGGCATTCCTTCTTCTAATGTGTTCTAAGGAGATTTGATACAATGATTTATAATTGATTCATTTGAATGCTAGTGAAATAGAGTTAGGACAAGTAAACAAAGTGTACCTTATTAATGTTTCATCGATAAATTGCTGAAAATATTGGCAGCAACCCCTGATTAATGTAATATTAAGAAATGAATGAAGGGGACTAGTACAAGTGGTATCAAATGTTGTCTGGAAGGTGATAGGGGTATCCCTTCATTCACTTGTCCAATTCCATGTATGTTTGAAGCACAAACCATGAATATGATGAGGAAGGAAATAGTAAGTAAACACAACATAATGATGGATAAATTCAACCAACTCTATTTTCAATCAACAAGATCAGAGTGTGTGGATCACCATCCATTTTATATAACAAGAAATAAGCAACATGGAGAATGGGTTGTTGTTTCTGAATTCCCTACCATGGATGTGTCTTTTTTCACACTAGGTGAGTCAAGTATTACTTGAACCTAATCAAAGATACAATTATCAAAAAGGGATATCACTATATGACAGGAATCAAGGATCTAACAAAAATACAAGTTGTAAAAATAATATCCCTATGTCAGACTATATCTTAGAGAACACTTGATTCATAATTCGAATAGATAATGAATCAAAATCATGTTGTTGCATCATTGCACAGATGGAAGTAGTTCATTATTGAACATGAAATATAGAAACACTTTTAGCTCAAGATACAGTACTTTAGTGAACCTAAATGTTCAATGCATGTGTTTGTTCAAGGGGTATAACTACCTTGAACAAGCCTGTGAAGAAAGCATAGCTACATAAATCGCAAGAAATGGAATAGGATTGTTACTAATTACCCTCATTTCCTCTCGAAACGATGACTCCATGAGTCCGAAATCATTTTATCGGATCTACACTTAACTAGAAAAACTCATGCACTTGCTCCTCGACACATTTCAAAGTAACAAGAATTTTGAAGAACTCATTTCAATCTTGGTGCCAAACGCCTTTAGTCATTCACAATAATACTCATATTGATGACCTCATTACATTTATTTTCCTTATTTTCCCTCTCAATTTATTTTTTAAATTTACCCATTCTGCTACTCATTCCCTTTTCCCTATTTGCCCTATTTTTATTTATTTTTTCTCTCTTTATTGTCTGTATTCTTGTTTTATTATTATCAATATATTACATATAGTAACTATATTATTTTAATATTACTTATTATATAATATATTAACTAAATATAATAATTATATTATATTATATTAATATTGCATATTATATGGTATATTAATATAGTATATTACTATATTAATGTTACATATTATATTGTATATTATTACATTATATTATATTAATATTACACACACACACATTACAAAATAATTGTAGTATATATAATGACTATGCATTATTAAATTGAAGCTTCAATTTTTTACTAATATAGCTTATATTACATTGAGAGTATTAAGGTGCTCTACATCTAATCAAATGGAGAAAGGTAATTATCATGGCGCATTATTCTATTTTTGGTAAGTTATTTGATGAAATCCGGCGATGAATGATTGTAATTTTGACTATGAAATTTTACAATTTCATAAATTTTAACGTCAATGTAGATAGATTCAAATACACCCTTCAAAAGGCATGAAAGGATTATGTGGAGTCATCATTGAGAAGATGATGATCATGCATTAAATGATGGTGATGATGATGATGATAATCGTCATCATTGTCATCATTGTTGTGATTATCACTATAGTCAACATCGCTGTCATCATAATTGTTAATATGATCACTAGTATAGGCATTGATGTCATTGTCACAATATACTTATAATAAATATAAAAGAAGGAACATGATGTATATATTAGATTACGTCCATGCAAGATAATATTGTTTTCCCCCCTGTCTCCATCAAAAGTACCTAAGGAAAATGTTGTAAGTTTAAATCAAAATTAAAATCATAATCACGAGCATCAACATGTTTAAACACACTAAAATGACTATACCACTAAAATTCAATTACTTATAGGTAATAAATACTACTAAATCACACTAATGTAGTTTTTATCTAGTCGTATTTTTTTTATCCTGTGACTAAATTAGTTGTTTATTTTAGTCATTTTTAGTTGTGAGCACTTAAAAATGCTCAAATTTGGTAGTATTTCACTTTTAAAAATTGTGGTGACTAAAGTATTTGGTGGTTTCATCATTAATTACTCATAGTGACTGAATCTTTTAGTTTCCTTGACACTAATTACCCAATTTTATACTAGTGTTCACCCTTCTTTTGTATGAGTTTCATGTTCATTACTTGATAATTTGTTCGTGTTCTTTATCATTAGTTTTCATTGTTGATTGGTGTTTTATGAAAAAATATATCCCGCGAACAAGTGAGATTTCCCTTGGATCTGCCCTAGATCTAAGACAGACTGTGGGATACGATACTACAAAATATCCACTAGATATAAGTCTCTAAATCGTATAAATCCATGAAGAGAGAGAGAGAGAGAGAGAGAGAGAGAGAGAGAGAGAGAATATTGATCCATACCTTATATATGACAATTTTCCTTGTGTAATCCTAGTTTATGTAGCTCCAGATATCTATCCATAACTCCTTACACATGATACTTACAAACAAAAATACAAATCAATACCAATATCAAACCCTTCAAAGTGTCAAGAAGATGAAAATACTTATATCTAATCTAATCTACTTAAGGAAAGACTAGATTTTCAATTGTAGTGCATAAGAGAGCACATTAACAATACATTGGAGGGGAGAATCATGTATATCTATTTTAAAATAGTGAAGGACATTACAACCATGTAGATGTAGCTTGATTCATGATTCAATATCCTCTTGGTCCCTTTATCTAGCTCCTTAACCCTCACCTAAATAAGGCTAACTGAGATCTCATGAATTCTATGAAAAACACGTTTTAGTATGGAAGTGGGTATAATTTAGTTTCTTATTCTTTTTTCCCCAAAAAGTCACCTTCTCCATATAAATCCCTTCCTTAGATAGATTGATGGAGGAGATGGTAGGATAGATATTGACTCCTAGAACTTAATGAACTTTGAGCCATGTATGAGTTGTTAAGCTCATCATGTGAAGGATCCATCTAAGTTCATGTTCATCTCCTTGAAAATTTCTCATTCTAGAAGGACTAAATCTTGGACACTCTCCAATGGTGGTGCAAGGTGTTACCATTAAGAGATGGTTGCTTCCTGTTAGTTATGCAAGGTATTTCTAGTTATCCAAGGTACTGCTAGTTATGCAAGGTACAACCAAGGGTTTATGGTCACTCCTTGTTAGGAATGCAAGGAAAAAATGGGGCCTAAAAAAATAGGGAAATAAAGGGTAAGACCTAGTGTTTCAACAATATGACCTCAATAGGTCATGCTGGCGGGTTGAAATGATATAAGGTCAACAATAGGGGTTATCCCTAGTAAGAGGTCCCAATTAGACCTGAAATTGTTCAAGCGTTCCTTATTGGGTTTCATTGGTTGCGACCCAGTCCACTATTTAGGGTTTTATAATTAAGGGATGAAATGAAAGTTAATACAACCAAAATGAAATTCCTAACTAAACTAACATATCCCATAAGGGAGTGAGAGTAAAAGGGAGTGAGTATTTAAATAATAATCGAACATCCACATTCATAATTTAGTTAACTATTTTAAATAACAGATAAAAAATCAACATGATGAAAGCATAACATAAGAACAATCTTACTAGATATGTCATTTTGATTTTACTGCCCATAAGAAGAAAAAGAATAGGAATAACACATGAAATACGTACCAGAGATCCATATGATAGAAATCTGAAACTATCTTATTTCGTATTTGTGCATGAAAGAGCATGAAATAGTTCAAGACATTAATCCATGCAATAGAATAATTCTTGTGCAAAATCTAATCCAAGGATTCTCCTCATTCAGAGTTCAACAATAATACATGAGACAAGTTTGAGAGAAAAATGTCCCTCCTCCTAAAATGAGAGTACCATATATAGGCCAAGGCTAGGTGACCCTTAGATTTCCATATTCCTTTCAAAATTTTGGAATTATTTGACTAATTTTAAAACAAAATTGATTCAATTCACTCTTGAGTGACCTTTGGAATTCCATTAATTCATTCTTTAGTGACCTTTCCCCACCTAGTGGAATTTGTCCTCATGTGACATGGTGAATTTTGTCTTCTTACTATAGAGAGACTCTTCGTTAGAGTCTTCAAAACTTGATGTCTTGACACTACTTGATTCAACTTGACATCCACTTGTCTGTGGTTATTTTGCTTGCTTTCAAATAGTAATCTTGGTTTGTCCTCCTTCATCTCATTGTGAGCACCTATGATCAAAAGTAACTATATTAGAGCTTAGATATTGATCACAAATGGAAATTGGAACAAATCTAGTTAATAGTTGAATCTAGCTAAAATGCAAAATTATCTAAGTGTCGTAAAATGTGACATTAAAACTAAATTACCAATTGTTACATAGTATATCTTTATGCCTGTTGAGTATTTTAATATGAGATTTATTTCAATTGAAAATCATTATGATCAATATTAAATTGGAATTCATTAAAATATCATTCGCATCTCAGTTTCCCTTTGAATTTCCCCTCAACTTTCTTGCACTTGGTCATTTTTCCAAATTCCTTAATTGTCTCAATGGGGCTTTAAAGACCATTTTGGGGCTTGTAAATTTTATCTAAGGTTGCTCGTCTTGCTTAGAATTAGCTTTGAAAATATGGCCTTTTATCTCTACTCCAAGGAAACTTTTAGGGGAAAAATTTAGCCCTTGTATAATTTCGACCCTTTTTCCAAAAAAAAGATTCACCAATTTGCCTTTTTTACAAGATGATTCACTTAAATTCCATGGGATAATTTTTTTACTGTAAAAAATGCCAAAATTACCCAAATACTATAAAAAGCCCTTAGAATTTTGAATATTTTTACAACAAATTCGCCAAACATTTTATGGTTGAAAACTTAAGAATTAGTAAAATTTTCCAAGGCTTCTACACTTTGAGAAAATTATGAATCGTTAAAATTTCCCCTGTTTTATGTTTTTTTTCATAATTAAATTTCCAAACTCTAGTATAAATTATCCATTTTTAAATTAAACTTTGGGAAATTATAGAAAATTAATTAGAGGTCTATAAATTGTAAAAATGAGTTTGACGACCTTATTAAAGCTTAAGAGTGGAGATTTTGATTCAGATTTTATTTTTGAGCTTAATCCTATTTCCTAGGAATTATTTAGTGAAAAATAAATAAAATTCCTAAAAACTAAGATGATGAATTTAAAACATTATTGATCATGGATTTACTACTATGATGTATTCCTCATGCCTCTTTGTGATCCAACAACCTTAATTTTTATTTTTATGACCAAAATAACAATTATCCCCAATTGGCTTAATTTAGCAAAATTATTCAAAATTGACAATTAAGGAGACCAAACCATGAATACAATAACTTAATGCACTAATAAATTTCCAATATTACAGTTACCCTTCGAAAATTTCCAAAGATCCCAAAACCCCATGACTTTTCAAAAATAACCTATTACTATAAGTGGAAATATTTGGAAAATAAAACAAATGCTAAGATTGGGATGAAAATTTTACCATGGTATTTTGCAAGTCCTAATACTATACAAAAAATGTTTGGTCCAAATATGATGGATAAAACTCCCAAAAATGGCAAAATTTCTATTTTGGGAAGGTCTCAAAGAGGGGTTCTTAAAATAAAATGATGGGGATGGATACAAGAGATTAAATATGTGAAATGATAGAGAATAAGAGCATCTATGAATTCTAAAAATACTTTCCATAAACTCCCTTTTTTTTCACTTTTAAATACAAATAGAGAAAGAAATGACAATTTTTCAAAAAAGGAAAACATCAAAAGAAGAAAGGAGAGGAATTGGTAGAGTTGAGACCATAGGTCTAATCTCTATCCATGAATCCCATCTATATTTACAAATAATACCACCAATTTATAGCTTGAAAAAACCCATCAAAAGTCCATTAAAAACTCCAAAATCTATGCTTGGAATAAACATCAAATGAAGCTTTACCTTCTTCTTCCTTCCATGGCTTTGCCTCCCTCACACATACTCATTCAAAAATTGCTTAGTTTATGTCTCACACACTCATTCCTATCATCAAATTCAAAATATGGATTCGAATATGTGTTGAAAGAGATGTGTTTTCCTCATCCATACTCCATGGGATGGGAGACAAACTCTTCACATTCCATAGTGTGGGCCAGTGGGTGCCTCTTTCACCTCTTCCACACCCAATAGGAGTTATGATGAAGCATCATTAGTCACCTACAAATGTATACCTGCAAACCTATCATGCCATAAATAAATATTCCACTTGGAGGGCGTTTATGATCACTTAGGGATAAAATAGATTATCTCATGATTAAATGGTTGATAAGTCTAAAGATGAGCAATGAGAGGAGGTACGCCCTACTTAGCATTACAAGGACATACCAAGTGATTGATAAGTGCATAGGAATAATGATTACACTCACTATCACCTAATTTGGGTGGCATCCTTCCTCATTTCCCCTCATTGGTGTGCCCTCCTCTACTTATATAAGCAAACTAGGCCTCTATGGGGAATTCCATCACTTAGCCTTCCTTTTTCCCCCATTTATTTTGATAAGTGATAATTTCCTTCCTGATATGAGGTTTATGAAATTATAACCATTGATACCACATGAAAACTTGAAATGTTTTTCAACCATAGGCTTCATTTATCTAAATGATAGGCCTCTTTAGATTAGCATGCCAAACTTAGGTCCCATGACAAAAAAATTGATAACTCTCTCATATGCTATCAGAACCATGAACCATTTGATGCATTGGAAATATTATGCAAAGGTATGCATGATCAAACAATAGGTGATACATAACATTCATTTTATCTTTTATTCAAGTTTACCACAAAGTCTTCCACATTCGTTGGCCAAAAAATTGACAAAACACAAAGAGGATAAAAAGTCAAATTTAATCAATGGGCATCAAACCCAAAGGGACAAGGAGACATAAAAACATAGATAGATATTATAATCATGTTATAAATAATTCCATCATTCATACAAAAAAATCATGGTCAACCAAAGTCAAAGTTCAAAAAAGTGCTCAGATATATTCCTTTAAAATCATTCAAGAAAGGCATCACTAGTATAGGAAGTATTTGAAACAATACCAAGACAAAATTAAGAAACAAAGTGGTCCAAAACACATTATATTCTATCCATCAACCCTCTCAATAGTATATGTTCTATGCAATATTGGTCAGAATGTCTTTCAAATTTTCTCACCACAATAGCAGAGACTTTCAAAAATATCACCGCAACGTCGACGTCTTTCTTCCATCTCACTGCAGCTACCGTCAATTTATTCCATCTCACCAAAAATTTGGAAACTTTCTGCAATCTCACCGAAACTTCGAGGACTTCTTCCAATATCACCACAACTGTGACGACTTCTTCCAATCTCTCCGCAACCATGGCGGATTTCTCCCATTCTCGCTGCAATCTCAGTTAGTTTATAAATTCTTGCCACAACGTTGGAAGATTTCTCAATTCTCGCTGGAACATTGGTAGAATTCTCAATTCTTGCCACAACATCGATGAATTTCTCAATTTTCACTACAATCGTTTCATACTCAATCATTTTTGAAAAAGGGCCTTCTGGCAGAGACCATTTTTGAAAAAGGGCCTTCTGCATGTCTTTGTGTTCTCCTCAAACTTCTTCTTGAATATTCCTTAATGAAAAAGTCTCAAATGAATTCCTTACTTAAATTAGAAGGAGAAACCAAGGGTTGCAAGACCATGCACAAAGGTGGCAAGCACACCATATAATTTCCAAGAAACTTTTAAACTTGGAAAGGCAAGGAGAAATCAATATTTAAGACAAGGAATGGGGACCTTGCATAAAACACATAGGATAAATATAAAGGGCCAAAAACAAATGAAACTTAAAACACTCAATCAACTATAAAATCCCTATCATTGTTGATGTCAAAGCAAGAAATCAAAGAAGAGGAGAAACACGAAGTCAACATAGTCCCAATAACTCATTCAAGCACCACAGTAGAATTGATGGAGATTGTCATGAAGGTAATGATGGATATTCAAGAAATCAAGATTTGTTTGCATTGTTCATTATTTATATATAGATATAGATGACACTAAAAATCTCAACATTTAGTATGGGGCACCTTTTATTTTCTATCACAATATCAGAAAGGTAGGGAATATATTGTGGCCATACTAGGTCCTTAATGAGTCTCAATGGTGAAAAATATAGCTATAACAAATGATCCATAATGTGTGAGGTCATAAGGGAAGGTGGTGGATGAAACTCATTCTAAAAATATAATGGTGAGGTGGCATAAAGAGAGATATGAATAATAAGGAACCGAAAAGTACATGCAACCAGATGTCAACCAAACATATATAGATCATTCGTGAGCTAGGCATACCCATGCTCAAAATAAAAGTCAAGCATGGCCTCCAATGTAAAAAACTATTGATTGATGTGGTAATACCAAATATCATGGCCATAAAGATACATGGTGGATCCATGTCATTAAAAATATCACAGACATGAGAAAATACAAGGTACAACTATGCCATAATGTATATCAGGAAGACATAGTGATCTCCAAAGTACTCATAAGATAGTGATATAATCCATTACATCTTGGGATGGGTGGTATGAATGAGGAATTTCCCCCCTAGTTCCAAGGTCTTCGTCTCAGCACTAATGGTATGATCATACACATGAAAATAGAGGTGTTGATGTTGAACATGTATGATTACTAGTCAATGAGTACAACCATTAACAGACACTAGGGAGACCACTAATGATGACAATTATCCCCCAAGGTACCCAATATAATCCAAAAAGTGTGATAAATGATTGATATTCACCACTCATAGAATTGTTTGATCATGAGTCAACAAGGAAACCCACTAGTGAATGAGAGTAAACCTTCCACTAAGACTGTAATCTCCAAGGTATTGACTAGTTTCTATATCTACTTTATAGATATCTAGTTGACATCTATAGGAAGGGATTCATTGAAGGAGGTATTATTGTATCCCCCATCAATCAACATGAAACATAAACTGAGAGTATATGTGAAGAGATAGAATCACTAATCACAACTGACATAGGGATGTATGGGATGGAATGTCAATGTCACGATAAATTGTTGACTTAGGATTACTTCCCTTGAACATATGGCATGACACAATGATGATTTGGAAGCATGAACTCAAGAGAAACATGAATATAATGAAAACACTCAAGATGTAGTGAAGAATTTTCCATATAGACTGGAATATCAACCGGACAAAGGAGCAAATGACCCATATAAATTGTACGAATCTTAGGAAAGCGTTATTAATTTGTCACAGTGGTCTAGGAACTGAAAACACAGTCTCACAAAGAATATAGACAAATATGCATAAATTTGGCAAAATGGTGCTACAATGGACGTAGCAACTCTGTATAATCAAATGAAAGAATGATGATACAATACAATGATCATGCTAGATGCATGAATGCCAAGACAATTCAAATTCCCAAGGAGTTCATTCGAATTGAATGAGCGAGTCTAGCTTAATTGAATGTAAGCCACAGTGAACACTCAAGTTAACCACTAATCAAAACCCTAATTGACTCAACTGAGCCCTAACTGAAGTCGGAGTGCAATAAATGACTGAGTCTAACTGAAATTAGCTCAGACACATGTGACTGCAAGCCAACCAACAAGTGATAGCGCATCAATGACTCCAATGAACCCCGATGAGGTTAACTGAAGTGTAACTGACCATCAGAAGTGGTTGGAGGCACCCATGTTGACATCTAGTTCATTAAATAATCATTAAATAATCAATTTAATGAAGGGAGGTGCCTTCACTACTCTGTTTAATTGATTGTAACCATCAATTAACAATAAAGTGCATTTATGACACTCAGATCACCCCCGGAGTGCTCCAGTTAGCCTCCCTAAATGAAGGAGAAGGCTTAGTTAGCCTCCTTGGCTGAAGGTAGGCGTGGGTGTGCTCATGTTGATGTCATACAGTGCTCCTCTGATGTCAATTAAGTCAATAAAAGTTAGGATAGTGGTTTAACTAGGCCAAATTAACCAAAATGAGTGTGTATGGTGGTAAATGTCTCCAACACCCCCCTTAAGCTATACTCAGGAGGAGTAGAAAAGATAAAGTGCATAAGAATTCTAGGGCCCTAGAAACAAAGGACATAGGTCACCCTATACAATATTGAAACTCAAACAATGCTCAAAACAAACTAAGTGAGGAAAAGAGGGAAAACCCAGTGGGAAAACCCCCCCTCAAGCTGAACACTGAAAGTAGTTGGATCACCCTCACCCCCAATAGTGAACGGAGGTAAGTGAACTTATTTTCTGAAAATCTCTTGGTGAAGATGTCTGCAATCTGCTCATTAGTCATACAGTATTACAGAATGATGGTCATGTCATGCACTAGCTCCCTGATATAGTGCATGTGTATCTCTACATGCTTGGTCCTCTGCCTGGTAACTGGATATATGGGTATCTTAATAGCACTTTTATTGTCACAAAAGAGGACATTGGACAAAGTACTACCAAGATCAAACTCTGAAAGAATTCCTTGCAATCAAACAGCTTGGATGCAAGCATTCACCGCTCCTCGATACTCAGCCTCTGCTGAAGAAAATGCTATGGCGGCCATATTTTTTCTAGACCAGCAAATGGGGCCACCACCAAACATGAATACATATATGGAAGTATACTTTTTATTAATAGAATGACCCACCCGATCAAAATTTGTGTATCCAACCAGCTCTAGCTCGAAGTCTGCAGCATAGTAAATGTCGTAGGTCTTGGTTCCCTGAATGTACTGGAGGATCCTATTGGCTTTCTTCCAATGAAGATCATGGGGCTGATACATGTATCTTGATACAGAATTCATAGAATAATAGATATCAGGCCTAGAATGAGTCAAGTACAACAAGCTACCAATCAGCTGTCGATAAATAGTGCAGTCCATGGGAGGTGTGCTTTTTCCTTCTTCAAGGCTGATCCCTGAAAAAAAAGGGAATGGAGAAGCTCTAAATCCATCCATGTTAAAATTGAATAAAAATTATGATATGTATTTGTATTGAGTGACCATTATCCCATCACAATTTTCTCAATTTCCAGCCCCAAAATTTGTTTTAAGAGCCCCAAATCGCTCATTTCAAATGCATTGTGGAGAGTTGTTTTGATGACTGAAATAGAAGCAATTGTGCTACGTGTGATCAGTAAGTCATAAACATATAAAGCAATAATAATCAAATTATCATCATACTTTTGTATATACACATTTGAATCTGATTTACACATTTGGAAGTTTTGCGAGAGAAGGAAGGCATCCATCTTGGAATACCACTCTTTTGGGGCCTGTTTTAATTAGTATAGTGACTTATTTAGCTTGCAAAACAAAGATGGATCAGAAATGTAGCCCTCAGGATGATTCATGTATATCTCCTCATGAATATCTCCATGCATAAAGGCTGACTTAACATCCATATGATGCACTTCCCAGTGCTTAGATGCTGAAATTGCCAAAACTAGACGGATGGAGTCCATTTTTGCAACCGGTGCAAAAGTCTCATGGTAGTCCACACCTTGGACCTGGGAGAAAAAATTTTCCACCAGCCTTGCCTTATATTTGTAGGTGCTTCCATCTACAGCAACCTTATTCCGAAACACCCACTTGCATTGAACCAATTTCATTCCCGGAGGAAGAGAAACTAGCTCCCAAGTAGTGTTTTTCTGAAGAGAATTCATCTCTTCATCCATGACAACTTGCCATCTTGGATCCTTCCAAGCATGGTAGTAAGACTTAGGGTCTAAACGTATCATCAAATAACAAGACTCATATATCAAATAATCAGGACAAGAGAGCGCAATACCTGCTCTTTGTAAATCAGACCGGGTTCTCCTTGGATCATCCGAATTTCCAATGTTATCTCCTGCAGAGGAGAGTGTCTGTCGGGCCAATGTTGGGAGATTATTTTGCACTTCAGGTTCTGATTCAGAATATGATGTTTTCTGTACACTATTATCAGAAATCATAGGATCCAAATCAGGTTCATCACCCACAATTTCATCATCCAAAAATTCAATAGAATAGGAAGGAAATTCAACAGTTTTCTCCTTCACTAGTTCCACCTCCTGAAGAGGCTCATCGAAATTGACGCTCCTTTCGATGATGATGTATTTTGTTTTGATATCCAGAAGCTTGACACCTTTTGATTCATTAGGATACCCAATAAACAAACATTCTATTCTTTGCAGTTGCAAAGCCCTCCTTTCATCAAGTGGAATTCGGGTCCATGCAGTGGACGCAAACACCTGCAGATTCGACACATCTAGCTTGTGTCCGAAGTATGCTTTGAAAGGGGTATTCCATTTCATGGATGAGTGTGGAACTCTATTATGAATGTATTCTACAGCATGCATGCTTCATCCCACAAATTTCCAGCCAACTTCTCTGATTCCAACATACAGGTAGTCATCTCCTTGAGAGACTGATTCTTCCTTTCCGCTACACCGTTCTGCTAGGGAGTGTAGGGAACTGAATGCTAGACCTGAATACCACTTTGAGAACATATGTGTAGAAAATAATTATTGACATACTCCCCACCATTATCAGATCTCAGGATATTGATCTTTTTTCCAGATGCATTCTCGATCAAGCCCTTCAATTTAGTGAATTTCTCACAGACTTTCGACTTCTTTTTGATAAAGAAGACCCATGTGTACTTGGAAAAATAATCAATGAAATTCAGAAGATACCTTGATCCATTCATGGATGTTATAGGCATGGGACTGCTAATATCAGAATGTATCAGTCCCAAGATGCATGATGCTCAACTTGCCTTCCCCCGATCGAACTTATGCTCAGGGTGCTTTCCAACAACACAGCCCTTGCAAATTCGAGTGGTTGCCTTGATGACCGGGAGGCCTTCAACCATAGAATTTTTCTGTAATTGCTGCAAATATTTGAAGTTCAGATGGCTGAACCTCTCATGCCATAGTCTACTAGCTTCATTTCCATGAGTCAGCAATGCGGCGGGCTTTGCATCCACCACAAAATGGGAGAACATGATAGGCTTTTGCATTATGGTTTGGAAGGACTTTTGCTACAAGCTTCCCGGATGCAAGTTCCGTGATCTCTACATCATTCGGGCTAAAGGATACTCTCTTGGGAACTCCCATATGTGTAATTTGATAAACTCTAAGGAGGTTTGATTCCAGAGATGGTATATACAAAACATTTGAAAAATAGCCATTCTCAAGATCTATAGTACCTTGTCCTTCTGAAATGATGGTGGAGTCATCTCCCATGTGGATGGGAATTGATTTGCTAGTCTCCAGATATGAGAAGGAGTCTCTTTCAGCCATCATGTGGTTCAAAGCTCCAAAATATATCAAGAGTTCTTTGGACTTCAAAGTGCTTTCCATCAGGGCATGACCTATTTCATGTTGTGGTTCTCGATCTTTCTGATCTCTCCTCTGAAAGCTTTCCAGAATATTGATGTGATTTCTCTCAAGGAGAGAGGTATCTTCATCAAGTTTCTTTTTCATGTAGGCATGTTCAGGGTGGAAGCCCTTCCCGCAGTATGAACACTTGACTTTTTCCTTTCCATGATGCCCTTTTCCTTTGTTCTTCTTTTAGCCGAAAGACTCTTCATGCTACTGGTTTTCAAATTTAGGATTAGGAGCTTCAAATTTAGTGTTTGGGTTCTTTTTCTACTTTCCTTTATCCTTCAGATATTTGGGCCCCGAGACATGGAGGGCTTGATCACAGGAGGATTTGATGATCCCCATCTGGACAAGCTTATCATGTTCACTTGTTAGGGACTTAATGAAGGCATTGAGTGAAGGCATCTTCCATCCAAGGGTTGTGAGCTTCCCTACACAGAATGTAGAGACAAAAACCGAATAATCAGCTCCAAGTTTGGAGAGTATGGCGAGGATGAGCTGATCATCCTCCTTATCCACTTTACATTGCTTCAATAGTAAGACAATGTGCTTGAACATTGTGAAAAATTCATTCAAGGTCTCGAAATTGGAAGGATGGAGAGACATCAACTTATTCTCAAGCTGGTATACTCTCAAATCATCCTGCTTTCCATACAAGGTTTCCAATTTGTCCCAGATTTCCTTTGGAGTCTTCAATCCCGAGAGATGGAAAAGAAGATCCCAGGAAATAGAGAGGCACAAGAATTCGAATGATTCATCTTTCTTATTCAAGAATCTAGCTTTGTCTATCACAGAAGCAGGCTCTTCTTCAGTGTCCATAGTGACCCTATAGAGTCCTCTAGCATGTACTTGGATCTTCATGTCTCCATTCCATGAGTGGAAATTGAACGGAGTCAAGAGTTCTATGGAAGAAGCCATCTGAAACTACTGAAGCGGATGCTTTCACCTATTAAAAACCCGCAAATCACAACAAAAGGGGCACTGTAAGTTCAGATAGCCTGCACATTTTAGGCTTTCATCACACCCAGCATAGTTGATCACGAAATCTTGACCAACAATTTTCTTACTTGGGATATTCAGTGGTAAGCCTTGGCTTCTGGTGCAGTGCTGGAATTTTGAGCTTTGCTCAATTTTTCATGCAAGATCTGTTAAAAACCTTGTTTTTGAGAGATATGAGCTGCGTCCCGCTATGAGCTCTGATAACATATTAATTTGTCACAGTGGTATAGGAATTGAAAACATAGTCTCACAAATAATATAGACAAATATGCATAAAATTGGCAAAATGGTGCTGCAATGGAAGTAGCAGCTCTGTATAATCAAATGAAAGAATGATGATACAATACAATCATGCTAGATGCATGAATGACAAGACAATTCGAATTCCCAAGGAGGTCATTTGAATTGAATGAGTGAGTCTAGTTTAACTGAATGTAAGTTGTAGTGAACACTCAAGTTAACCACTGATCAAAACCCTAATTGACTCAAATGAGCCCTAACTAAAGTCAGAGTGGAATAAATGACTGAGTCTAACTAAAAGTGGCTCAGACATATGTCACTGCAAGCCAACCAACAAGTGGTAGTGCATAAATGACTCCAATGAACCTCGATGAGGTTAACTAAAGTGTAACTGACCATCAGAAGTGGTTGGAGGCACCCCTGTTGACTCCAATTCATTAAATAATCATTAAATAATCAATTTAATGAAGTGAGGCTCCTTCACTGCTCTGTTTAACTAATTGTAACCATCCGTTAGCAATAAAGTGCATTTATGACACTCAGATCACCCCTGGAGTGCTCCAGCTAGCCTCCCCAAATGAAAGGGAAGGCTTAGTTAGCCTCCTTGACTAAAGGTAGGCATGGGTGTGTTCATGCTGATGTCATACAGTGCTCCTTTGATGTCAATTAAGTCAATAAAACTTAGGATAGTGGTTTAACTAGGCCAAATTGACCAAAATGAGTGTGTATGGTGGTAAATGTCTCCAACAAGCGTTAGAACAATAATCCACTGTATTACCATGGTCATATACCTTAGGCACATTTCATTTGCTTCCATGAAATGTTCTATGGTCTAGACTTAGGGATATTAAGCATTTACTAATAGTTGAGGCGCTCCTAGTTGATCATTTTGCATAGTTGAGGCACTCCAGTTTGATCATTATGACAACCCATGTTCTCACATTGATTACAGTCAACCAACATGCGCTCCCCCATGCCCAATTTCAAGGAGTGCATGATTTAGGTGGTTTTTGGCCTTCCTTGGGAATTTATTGCCTCCTTGAGCCACTCCCACTCACCCATGTTCTCATTCACGCTTGTCATACCTCCATTTATGTTCCATCATGCCTCTTTCACATTCACACATGCATCCATGACCATTTTGGATGATTAGAAAGCTCATTGGTCCATCTAGGGGGGTTTGAGGGTCAAATCATGAGCTTACACTTGTATGCATCCATATGGCCTCCAAGGCCTCACGGATTTTCCCTATTGTAATA
>LPNX010780308.1:2457-39796 GCA_001517045.1 Pseudotsuga menziesii
GAAACATGAAATACATCATGAATTTTACTCCCTTCCAGAAGTTCCAACTCATATGCTACTTCTCCAATTTTTCGGATCACCTTGTAGGGCCCATAGTATCTTGGATTTAAATTTTTTTCTCCATTATTTTTGAGAGATGCTTGTTTGTATTCCTGCAACCTCAAATACACTAAATCATCAACCTAGAAATTCCTTTCCTCTATGTGTTTATCTGCATATTTTTTTTGTTGATTTTAGGTAACCTGCAAATTGTCTTTTAAAAGCTTTAAACTTTCTTGGATTTCTTCCACCCAATATTTAGATTTTGGAGCTCTACTATCACCAAATACCATATCATCAAATGTAAGTGCATCATAATCATATAATTCTATGAAAGGAGACATTCCTATTGACATGTGAAAGGTGGTGATGTAGCAAAACTCACCCAAATGTAGCCATTTTGTCCAAGCTTGCTATTGTTCTCCCACATAGTTTTGGAGGTACCCTTCTAGCTATTTGTTCATCCTCTTTATTTTTCCATCAGTTTGGGGGTGATATATTGTACTTGGAGTCAACTGAGTGCCCACCAATTTGAAAATTTCTTTCCAAAAAACACTCATGAATCTACCATCTCTATCACTCACAATGCTCTTGGGGAGCCCATGCAATCTAAATATTTCTGTGAAAAAAGGTCAGCCACTTTTCCAGCACCAAAAGAGGATGTAACATGAAATAAATGTGAAAAATTAATTAATCTATCCAGTACCACATTTATGCAATCCTTTCCCAAATATTTGGGAAAAGAGGTGATGAAATCCATCGATATACTATCCCATTTTTGCTCTGGAATGGGCAAAGGTTGTAGTAACCCAGCTAGATATGTGAGTTCTTATTTGTTTTACTGACATACCTTACATTCATTCACATAATTTTTAACGTATTCCTTCATCCCCTTCCAATAGAACCTTTGCCTTAGTTGCCTATAGGTTTTGAAGATCCCCAAATGGCCTACTAGTGGGGAATAATGTGCTTCCTGCAAAACTTTATATTAATCTCTAAATATTGAACCAAATAAATTATTCCCTTATAGTATATCATACCCTCCAAAATTCTGTAGTTTTCATCTCCCATGAGTCCATATAATACATCACAAGCAAACTTATCTTTGGCATATTCAACTAGTAGCATGTCCTTCCAATTTTTAGCAATGGCCATGAGAGAAAAATAAGGTTTTTGAGATAATGCATCTGCTACAATGTTATTATTTTCTTTCACATATTCAATATCAAAATCATAAGCTTGGATATTCCTTACCCACTTTTTTTCCCTTTCATTTAGATCCTTTTGGGTAAGGAAGTGTCTTAGACTATTGTGGTCTGTTTTCACCACAAACTTGTTGCCTACCAAGTATTGTTGGAATTTGGCCAAGGCCTGCATGATGGCCAACATCTATTTGTCATATATGGAGTAAAAAGTTTCATGAGGCTGCAAATTTCTGCTCTAAAATTCTGTAGGGTGTTGTCCTTTCTTTAGGACAGCCCCTACTCCTCCACCTGAGGCATCACATTCAACAACGAAAGGCTTAGAAAAATCAAGTAATGAAAGTATGGGACAAATAATCATTACCTATTTCATATTTTGGAAGGCATTCTAAGCCTCTTCATTCCACTTGAAATAATCCTTCTTATTCAAGTCATTGATTGGAGAAGTCAGCTTGTAAAATCCTTTCACAAACTTCCTGTAGTATGTACATATTCCAATGAAACCTCTTAATTCTGTGATGTTTTTTGGTGATGGCCATTCTAAGATGGCCCTGATATTTTCCATGATCACTTTCACTCCATATTTCCCAATAATGTGCCTAATATATAATAGTTATTTCATCCCAAATTCACATTTAGAAATCTTAGCATACAAATATTGTTCTTGCAAAGTTTTCAACACCACCTCTAGGTGTTGCAAGTGCTCTTCCCAAGTTTTACTGTAAATGAGAATATCATAAAAGAAGACTAAAAAAACCTTATAATATGATTGCAAAATATTCTATTCATACACACTTGAAATGTTTCTGGAGCATTAGTCCACCCAAATGGCATAACAAGAAACTCAAAGTGACCATAATGACATCGAAAAACAGTCTTTTGCACATTTTCCTCCATCCGAATTTGATCATAACCAGATCTAAGATCAATATTGGAAAAGTGCATAGCTCCAAATATCTCATCCATGATTTCATCAATCCTAGGAATATGATATCTATTCTTGATGGTCTTCTTGTTTAAATCTCTAAAGTCTATACACATCCTCAAAGTTCCATCTTTTTTCTTTACCAATACTACTGAAGAAGCATAAGTCCTAGAGCTTGGTCTAATGAGTTCCAAGTCTAAGAGTTCTTGAATGGCATTCTAAATATCAGCTATGAACTTCTTGGGATGTATATAAGGTGGTATATGAATGGGTGAAGTACCCTCATCCAAAACAATGTTATTCTCAACCCCCCTATTAGGTGGTCTACCACGTGGAAGATCTATGAAAACATTTTCATATTTGTGCAGAAGTGTCTCTATCTCTTTTGGGTGTTTAAAAACTATGATTTTTGTCTTAGGAGAGTTGAAATAACATTAATCAGTCCATTATACATCACCATGACTCAATATAGATCTCATACGTTTGCAATTTACTACATGTTTTGGGTAAGTGTGCTGCCCTCTCACAACCCTTAGTGCACCCGTTGAATCTTGAAATTTCATTTCAGGAATTTGATAATTTACTGAAGGCTCTCCTATAGAATACATCCATTGCAATCCAAAGACTATATTATTATCAGCAACATCAACCACATAAAAAATATCAGCAAATTTATAGTTACCTACGGTGACTTGCAGCTTTGTAATCCAGGTGTTGCATTGCATTGTGTTGTGACCTAGGATGACAACTGTGAAGCCATCAAATGGTTCACTTGGTATTTTTATTTTATCCACCATCTATGCATCAATGAAATTATTTTTAGCTCATCCATCTACCAAAATGGAATCTCTTTGTCCCAATACCACACCCTTGCATCGAATAGTGTGATAGCGAGGCATTGCTGAAAGTACTGCCATTCTTGCTTTGTCTGGTGAGGGCTTATTTTCTTCTTGTTTTTCTTCTTCAGCTGCTTTCTCATATTTATCCTCCTAATATGAAATGTGGTATTATTCATCCATAACCCCCTCATACTCATCATTATTAGAAAATACTTCTATGCATTGAGCCTTTCCTTTAGCACATTTATGCCTCGGTGTCCATGGTTCGAAGCATGTAAAGCACAATCTTTTCCTTCAAAGTTCATCCATGTTTTGTCCTTGTTTATTATTCCTTTCATGCATATCTCTTTGCCAACTCTTCTTATCAAGTGCATCATTTTTCCAAGTCTTTCTTTCAAATTTGGAGTTAGGCTTGGGATCAAATCTTGTTCTAGGAAGTGGATTTTGAAGCTCTCTAGTCAAGCTCATTGCATCATTTAAGTTAGTAGGCTTATGGGATTTGACAAAACCTTTAAACGGTTATAACAAAGATTCAATAAATAGAAATACTAACCTTTACATAGATACATCAGCCACCTTAACTGATAATTTTTGGAATTCCAAAATATACTCAATAGGAGTCCCTACCTGCTTCAATTGTGCTAGTTCTTTGAAAGACAATTATGGATCTTTTTGCTCAAACCTTTCTAATACCCTGTCAAAAAATTACCAATAATTTTTTACCTGAAAATGACCCAAGTTTTTTAGGCCATGGAATCACCATTCATTGGAATCTCCCTCCAAGTGAAAAATAGCAATTTTTAAATCATCTCCTTCCACCATTGGATTCAGCTCGAAATGCACATCCAATTTCTGCACTTAAGTGTTAGCAGAGCTTCGAGATGAACCATCAAAAGTAGGAAGTGGCAGTTTACCTACAGAACAATTCAAATATTTATTTGGTACAAAGACTTATTTCCCTCCTTCTTTCTGAATTTGTTTTCCATAGTGAGGTACTGTTCAAATGTTATACTCCTCCTACACTCTTCATCCAATTTAGCCCAATCTTTTGTTATTGTTTCAATTTCAAATTGAATGTTAGTATCTTCTTCGTGAGTAATAAATTTAGGTTCAGTAGGAATTGGTGTGCTTTGTAATTCATGGGGTCTATTATGAGGTCTTTTTTGTGAGAAAATGTGCTCACCCATTTTCTTCCTTTCGGCTGATTTTGAACTACCACTATCTCTTGCTATCCCTTTGCTTCCCATTTGACTGGCCATCAATTCGAATCCTTTTGTTATATGTTGGGACATGAATACTATATTTTGGTTCATTTATTCAAAAAAATGTCTGATAAGTTTGAGATACTCCATTTTATCCTTAGTGTGGTCTTCTC
The DNA here is from genome assembly GCA_001517045.1 of Pseudotsuga menziesii. NCBI lineage: Eukaryota > Viridiplantae > Streptophyta > Pinopsida > Pinales > Pinaceae > Pseudotsuga > Pseudotsuga menziesii. The sequence continues at coordinate 6,838 of LPNX010780308.1, forward strand.
CCTCTTGGGACATAGTTTTAGTCCAAGGTGCCCTTTTTTCCCCAATTCTTCTTCTACAAGCCGAGCACCTTCCAATTCATATTCTAAGGATGATGGATTATTAATTTTAATCCTAGTTAACACCATAATGTTCCAAGGCCATGATATGATACCACTTATAATGTACCTTTTTTAAATTTTTACTAAAATGCCCAATTTTCCAATTTTTCACAATTTTTGCTCTTGACTAGTCTTAGTGTCTTGGTCTCCAAATTGGCCCAATTGCTCCCAAATATTTAGAGAAGGTGTATGAATGATATAGTAAATTAATTATTATGTTCAGGTATGTATGATGGACCTCTAATAACTTCTGCAAGTTTGTACTAAATTCTGAACAAGATAGATGATTTTATTAGCAATTTTGGGGCTCAATCCCCCCCGCACCCTCCTCAGGGTAATTTTCAGAATGGACTCCCAAATGTACATAATCCAACTAAAATTCTAAAATTTAGGAAGTTTATATGTATATGAAATAAATAGGGACTCATATACTGAACCAATAGAACTCCCATGGTTGCTGTCACTTCCTTCAATCAGATATATAAAAACTAGTTTTGAACCCTTGGGGAAATGAGATGCAATTTAATCCAATGGTTATGGAATTCGACCCAATGGAAAAAAAATATCAGTTAATGAATATGAATCCTAAAATATTCTTCAGTGAAATTACATTCATGCATGAATAGTCAATATTTTACAAAGCCATTCAAATCTACCAATATTATAAGAGTTTGCAACAAAGAAGTGGGAAACGACACTGTTTCATTATTACTGATCAATAATACATAAAATATCTTGGAATTTAGACATGATAAATTTATGAACAGACAGAGAATATTTTTTACATCATAATACAAAATTTTGGAGCAATAGAAGCTCCCTCAAAAATATAAATGGCTCACCAAGTGTGGCTCACTCCACCGGGCTGAAATATGGTGAAACAATGTGAGATGGGAGGGGGAATGAGCTGAATATTGAAGTGTCCATGAGATACTATAGCTAAAAATGTATATTATAACTCCATTGAAGCTTCTTGAAATACATGAGTGTCCTCTCCAATCACCAATTAGTATGGGAATCTTTTACCCTTGAAATTGGCTCAAGCATGAACTAGTCACTCACTAGCTCTCTCTCTTCACAACTGATCAAAAATATCCTTCTCATGGATTATCCATATATTTTATAAACATTAATGGTCTCCTCAGCTTCCAAATACATCCATAAACCAAATCCAAGTCGAATTGGTGTGGTTGCTCATGCTATGCCATGTGGCCTCTCTCTTCACCTTCCATCTTCTCCCAAACTGAGTAGGAACCCATTAGGCTTCTCCAAATCACATGAGAGATCTATTGGATGATCTATTTAGACCTGATATGTTAGAGATGTCATATGTAGCCTTCATATCATCCTTGTTTCATAACTATCATAGATTCTCCATCATTGGTGTCATAGATGTCATAAGTGTAAGGGGAATCTAACCAAGTGTCCATGAAACTCCCCATTTGGCTCTTCCTTGCTCATGTAAGTTACACTTCATCCCAAATTAGACCTATGAAGTATATGGAAAAGTATATTGACCTTATAATCCATCCAAAACATTAGGATTTCCATATATTTGATATTGCAGAGGTGGATTCCATTTAACATAGGAATTCTAGCTTGAGTGGGCTTCAAAAATGCCTGGACCATTAGTTTTTTGAAGCCCACGGCTAGCACTGCCTATACCTAGACATTTCATTCTTCACTTGCATTCATTTATTTGACCTTATTAAATAAATATTTTATTCCTTCTAATGTATAAACATCATTTATTAGCTCCCTTATTAACTTCCTAATGTTTCCACCCAACCTAGGGAACTAGTAGGATTGATGGAATTTCCCACTATACAATTATTTTAAAATGGTGACATTACACACTGCTCCTAGCCCTTATGGGAAAGGTGGTGCTTGACAAAAACCGTGTTTTTTCAGTTAGACACAGGTGGTCACACCGCTCTGTCTTGACTAGGTATAGGCAGTGCTAGCCATGGGCTTCAAAAAACTAATGGTCCAGACAAAATAAAAGTTTCTAAGAAAATTTAATGATTGGGAATGCTTCTAAATGGATTTTGAATTGTTTTTGGTAGATTTTTCAGATAAAAAAATGGTTATCCAGAAATAAAGACAACATGATGAAGATGATGCTGCTGTCACAAGAGATGCGGGTTATTTGGGCACCTATAGGGTTGTGGCCTTCTGAAGTTCTTTCGGATCCCTAGCATGATTTTACATCCCCGCTTGCTGGAATATATCCGACAAATGTGGAACCTAGAGCAGCAATACTTTGAGGTAGGTGTTGCCTCCTTTCACACACCTAGGGGGAACGTGGCAGAAATATTCAAGCCACTCGGTGTTCCCTTGGGGGAAATTCTCGAGTCAAGGCTATCACCTTGTTGTTGACTCCTCCATTTATGCAAACTCCTAACAAAACCAAGGGGGGTAGACCCTATAAGTTACTAAGGGTGGTTACTTAGATGATGATGGTATTAAATGAGTAAGTTCTTAACAATTGTAAACAACAGATAACATGATGAGACAATCATAAAAAATCATGATATGACACCCAATCACATATATATTGAAAATAAATAGTTGACCAGTGCCTTTAAATGGAGTCAAAAATAATTAAGAGTGTTTGCAAGTACTATAGTGAATGTTGTGCAATTGTATCTTGGTACGTTTTAAATTAATATGAAAAGATCAGTGAATTAAATTAAGCAAGGGGACTCCATATATACCCGTGGGGTACTTGGAGTATGTCCAAAAGTAACAACCACTACGACTACCTGCAAGGAATGTGTGGGATGGATGGAGTCTCTGAGACGATGTTCACAATACACCCTCTAGGATGCAACAGAGATTGGTGCCTCGAGGTCACTGTCTAGTAGTTCCCACTTCCTTTGGGTATTTTTCCACCGTTTATGGTTTAATCGAAGTGTTGGATTTTTTCCTACATTGGTTAATTGGGAAATTGAATCCTAATTATTCTAGTCACTCACATTGCTTTTGATGCAACTTGACTGATTGGATGAACCACAACCAAGTGCAGAGCATTGTTACTGAGAGAAATTCCTATGGCTTGGGGTACCACAATAGACAGCTTTGATTCCAGAAATCAATCTTTCCAAATATGCAATAGAAATAAAATGTCTAACACTAAAGGATCAGACCTCGTACCTTATTCCGGACGGTTGAAGTAGATCCCCATTGAGCTTTCTAATCTTTAGCTTGAATTGATATAATACTTCCTCAACAACAAGTAAACAATACAAGCATACTATATATCATGGTGTTAGATCTATTCTAGCATATATAATCAATAATGTAAAAGCATTTGACATATTCCAATGGATACAATATTCAATCAAATACACATCATTGGACAAGGAAAGATAGTTCTTATTAATATAAATCAGAGATTACAAGATAGATACAACCTCTGACGGCACGTCTGCGAATCGGAGAAACTGGATCCCCCACTTGGGCCTCCACCACCTCAATCCTCCATCACTTATATAGAAAGATCACTAGCAAAAAGCAAGCTTGGGAAGAACACAACAGTGCTCCAAAGGGACAAAGGGATGCAGACTCAAGCATAAATTCTGGCAACAATGGACTATAGTTTCGATACTTTCAATCTCTCTCTATATGCCTTCAATGTACCAAGGGGTTCCTTATATAGCTTCACAAGGGATAATGAAGGGTCGAATCCGAGCGATCTCAAGGCATATGGAAGGCCAGGAGTCAAGTGAGTCAGATCCATGTCAAGGAAAACTCCAAAATGATTTGGACTATGCACACATCCCGATGTACATGGTTATAGGGGTCAAACCTGCGTATGTACACGATTATCGGGGAAAAATCCGTGTATATCACCTTTTATATAGTTTTTAGGGATGATCAAGGAAACATCAAAGGATAAAATATGGTCCATGGGGTCTAAAGAGTCTGCAGCGGGACAGGGGAAGGCCATACAAAGTGTGATTCACCTAGAGTGGTGAAATCCGCTATAACAAGCATACACACTGGAGTCTTGTAAATTTTAGTAAATTTTAAGAGGGTGTTCTTGTTAAAAAAAGACCCTCCAGGAATCTCTTTTGGTCCAAGTGGACCTCAATCAGGAAATGAAGGAGGGGTTAATTTTATTTCTTGGTTGTAAAAAGCAACAATGAAAATAGAAATAGAAAACACACACTACAGGTTTTCTAATTAATTCTACCACGATCCTCTTTCACCTTTCAGTTCAATTAGGGATTCGCGGGGTAAGTATTATTATTAATTTTATTTCAAAATATGGAATAACAACAAATATGATCAAAGTATACAATCCTGCATGACAAGACTAAGCTAGAGCAAAACACGGGAAAAATGCAAAAAAGTGAAACGGACGCGGATCCCCCCAGGTGGGATGGTGTTACGGAGAGAAATTCCTATGGATTGGGGTAACACAACAGATAGATTGACTCCAAAAATCAATCCTTCCCAATATTCAATAGAAATTAAATGTCTAACACTAAAGGATCAGACCTTGTACCTTATTCCGGATGGTTGAAGTAGATCCCCATTGAGCTTTCCAATCTTCAGCTTGAATTGATATATTACTTCCTCAACAACAAGTAAACAATACAAGCATTCTATATATCATGGTGTTAGATATATTCTAACATATATAATCAATAATGTAAAAGCATTTGACATAATCCAATGGATAAAATATTCATTCAAACACACATTATTGGACAGAAAAAGATATTTCTATTAATATAAATAAGAGATTACAAGATACAACCTCTGATGAAATGTTTGTGAACCAGAGAAACTGAATCCCCCACTCGGGCCTCCACCTCTTCAATCCTCCATCTCTCGATAGCAAGCTCACAAGCAAAAGGAAAGCTTGGGAAGAACACAAAAGTGCTCCAAGGGACAAAGGGATGCAGACTCAAGCATAAGTTTTGGCAACAATGTACTATAGTTTCTTTGCTCTCAATTCTCTCTTATGCCTTCAATGTACCAAGGGGTTCCTTATATAGCTTTTAAAGGGGTAATGAAAGGTCGAATCCGAGCGATCTCAAGGCATAGGGAAGGCCAGGAGTCAAATGAGTCAGATCCATGTCAAGGAAAACTCCAAAAGGATTTGGATTATGCACACATCCTGATGTACACAGTTTTAGTGGTCAAACCCACATATATACGTGCTTATAGGTTTAAAATTCACATGTATCATTTTTCATATGTTTTTAGGGATGATCAAGGAAACATCAAAGGACAAAAAATGGTCCATGGGGTCTAAGGAGTCTGCAGCGGGACAGGAGAAGGCCATACAAAGTGTGATTCATCTGGAGTGGTGAAATTAGCTATAACAGATGCCCCCTAATGTGTGAGGTTAGAGGGGTCATACGATGGCTGAAATAAATTATAAGTCCATTCCAGAAGTGGAGTGATGAAGGATCCCAAATGGAAGACCAACCACCCAATCAGTGTAGTACAATAATACAACTCTGCATATAACTGCAAATACATATAGCAGTCCCAGATACATAAGAGTACAATGGCCGTGAATAGGCATGATACATGATATCTCATATGTGGTCATAGCCACGTACAATATACATAGATCAGAATCTCCATGATGAAGATATACATAGGACCATGATCTCCATAATGGCTGAAGATATAACAGATCAAGATCTCCATAGTGGCTGGAAATATCTGACATATACTAGAATCAAGTCACGAGAGATGAAATCTCATGAACATTGGCACAATCAAGGAGGTAGCATATAAGAGATGCCACAAATATGGAAAGTCTTCTACACAAACCGCTACGAGTACATGTCCTACTATGTGAATAGAGGTGTCGAGGTCGAACATAGTAGTCCATCATCTGATTACCAATCATTAATGCATACCGTTAACAGACGCGAGATCACCCACCAATAATGAAAATGGGAATCAAGGTACTGGAGTGAAAAATAACAAGTGTGAATAAATTTGTTGAGGTCAAACACTTAAGAGGATACATTGATCAGGGGACATTGATGTATTCCCAAAAAATGTCGATGGCGAGAGAACCTGCCACTGATGACTGCAAGTCTCAAGGTACTCAAAATGACTCTAGATTCCAATCCCAGAATAAATGATCTGAAGTCGATGGGATGAAATCTGCAGGAAGGAGGGCATTAAGGCATCCCCCATAATCCAACATGAGGTACTCAGCAAAGCTGTATAATGTGGAAGGACTCGATCATAGGGTGCACGAACCAGTAACTGTACCGGGAATGGCCGACATACAAAGTCAAGATAACTGAGGGATGATCGACTCAGGCTTCAACTTCCTTCGAACAAGAGCATAACAGTGTATGGTGACTGAATGAAGGAAACATAGACTTGATATACAAACTGGGACATCTCTTCGACACAGGAGGCATCAACAGAGGCTCCATAGGGACTGGAAGCTTAACCAGTCGGTGGAGATAAACTCAGATAAACGAGTACAGCTCCTAAATTCAAACTATAACCCAACCAATGGATGTGATACACAGTGCTCTGTTCAAAGGAGACACGACTCGACATCTGCCAAAGATAACATCTTTCCTTGTCTGGGTTTTTGGTTTTTTAATTTTTTTTGGACTTTTTCAAATTTTTAAAAATCTTGAAAAAGAATAAAATTGCTTTATAGTTATAGACTAGGAGGAGAAGAGTGTCATAAGGGAAAAAAAACTAGTTCCAAGTAGTGGAACATACCTATGCTCAATGCAAGGATACATGTGTAGGATATTGACACTCGAGGGAAAATCCCCTCCCTGAAAAAGGGAAACAAGCTTCGAAGGATATAAATGATGGCTTTGCATGGCCAAACTTGAGACAAGCTCGGGCTATATGGCTGAAACGCAATGTCAAGGGAGCTGGAATAAAGCTCAATAAGGCAGGCAAAGCTCATGATAATGCATTCACAACTCGAACATGAGGGAGTCCTGAGGGAAATAGGCCAGCAAAAGATCAAGAGGGGTATGAGGCTCTTGTGAAATGTCATGGAAATACTATACAACAGACTCCCAGACCTAAGAGAGGACTCACAGCATGGGTACCAACTGCAAAAGGGAGCTAACTAGGAAACCCATGTATAGGAAAGCTCTACCATTCACATAATACCACTTCTAACAACAACATGAAGGTTCCCTGATACCATGGAATGGGTTCATACCTAAGGTTAAGATGGATTGGTCATAACACAATGCATAAGTTCAAGTGGATGTGATATCCTAACCTATATGCCAGTTCAGACATAATACCTGTGATAGGAACGAATGGGTCAAAACCTCGGAGAGAGTGTACAAAAACTAGACCCTACATGATAATCATATTAGTCCAAAACAACCCACAATAGTCAATAAAGAATCCAAACTATAAGATATAGCGAGGAATTATCATGACAACTGTACCCAGAGGAAACAATGTGATGAACGATGGGACATCAAAAGGAAAGTAAGGTGTAGACCCAACGTTCACGCATCCACTACCACCCCCATGAGGGTTACCACCAGTGTAAAGATCGAGCGAAGGGAAATAAAATCCTCCACAAATGTAGTAGAGGATGGAATATGATTATTCCCAAATCTATGAGCATGGTAAGGGGCTATGATGCCACCAAGTCTGACACCAGGGTCCGTAATAGGACCAAGGATGGGTGATAGAATACTAGGCATGCCGAAAATAAAAGGACCCAAACTCAAGAGAGCATAAATATACTCAAGTAACCATGATCCCAAAGGCCAACTAGAGCACAAAGAGCACACTCCTAAGAAAATCTACAGCCAAAAAACAAGCAAACCAAGGGAAGGATATGTGAGCTCCCGAATGCAGCAGGTATGTCTCACCTAGGAGAGGCTTGAAACTCCCATACACTACAAGCAGAGGTACGTAACCAATTATAGTGGTCCTCAGCTTCAATGCATATAGCGACTGTGCTGTCCAACCTCTACCTGGTCGGGACACCTACAGAATAACCCCTGCAAATACCCCCTCAAAAACCTAGGTAAGGAAACTAAGGTCACCTCAATATAATCAATGCTCAGGCGGATAGTTGTAGGCAGGATTGACCATATGGGCAGGGTAGCAAAGCCCGAAACTCTTTAAAGAGCCCCTAGATACGAATACAATCCTGGAAATATCTCCGGTGCTACTCAGTTATGACTAGGGGTCATCCCAATCAATAATTGCTCACACTACCTCGTGCTTAACTCCCTTGTAAGAGGAGGATCCTGAGAAACACTAATTATACCAAGGAATTTCACACTCTCACCTAGACAGACACATACATGTTGTTGTTTAGTGGTCTTGGAGAATTTGCTCACAATGAACTATTCCAAGACCCTAAAACCTAATCTTGTTGATGCACCCTATAAAAGAAATGAGTGTAGTTCATTTTATTATGCATTGATTTTAATTGGCTGTAATTACTCAAAAGGAAATGATCATGCAACTAATGAATTTATGACTCAGCAGTGAAGTAAATATGCACACCATAACAAACAATGCTAAGTGCAATCTTTGTCAAATGAAAATTAGGGTATGCCACTACATGAGATGCATAAATATATATTCCTTTCCGAATGCCAATGCAGTCTTTCCTATATGAAATCCTAAATACAACTCTCATCCAAGAAATCCAATGCAAGTACCTCCTCAAATCCATATCTAAGATGCAACTAAGAGTGCAACTACCTTGTATTTTTCAATATAAAACAATGAAAAATGCAATAAAAGTCATCTAAAACTCTCAGTCTCTGCAGCAAGTATAAAAGACAAGCTCAGCAAGACACCAAGACAAAAAAGAATAATGCACTAATGGCAAAACAAAAAGGATAAATGACTAAAACTACTTTCAAAGAAAAATCAATGAAAAGGCAGTCTCTGGTCACAAAAGAAGCATCCAAAAGACAACATCAGACCCAAGAAATACCCAACCACACTCACAACCCACCCAACAAATTCCCACAACATCAAACTCACCAAAAGGGAGGATGTATGCGACTGTTTAAAGAACAATTGCGTATGTATGCTACTTTTGGCCAAAAACTAGTGTATGTACGCGACTTTTGGCCAAAAATCCACGTATACAGAGAAGGTAGTGGTAAAAAGTAGGCCAAGGCCAAACCAATAAAGGGGAGTGTCAATGGACAAACATACTATAAAATGCGACACAAAAATAGGGAGAAACCAAGAGCAAGTCAATAATATCAAGCCCATTGTGCCCGCAAACCCCCAAATAAAAACAAGGAACATCCCCAGCGGAATCGCCAATTCTGTTACGGAGAGAAATTCCTATGGCTTGGGGTACCACAACAGACATCTTGACTCTAGAAATCAATCCTTTCCAATATGCAATAGAAATTAAATGTCTAACACTAAAGGATCATACCTCATACCTTATTCCGGATGGTTGAAGTAGATCCCCGTTGAGCTTTCCAATATTTAGCTTGAATTGATATATTACTTCCTCAACAACAAGTAAACAATACAAGAATTCTATATATCATGGTGTTAGATCTATTCTAGCATATATAATCAATAATGTAAAATCATTTGACATAAGCCAATGGATAAAATATTCATTCAAACACACATTATTGGACAGGAAAATATATTTCTATTAATATAAATCAGAGATTACAAGATACAACCTCTGAAGGCATGTCTGCGAGCCAGAGAAACTGAATCCCCCACTTGGGCCTCCACCACTTCAATCCTCCATCTCTCGATAGCAAGCTCACAAGCAAAAGGCAAGCTTGGGAAGAACACAAAAGTGCTCCAAGGGACAAAGGGATGCAGACTCAAGCATAAGTTTCGGCAACAATGGACTATAGTTTCTTTACTCTCAATTCTCTCTTATGCCTTCAATGTACCAAGGGGTTCCTTATATAGATTTTCAAGGGGTAATGAAAGGTCGAATCCGAGTGATCTCAAGGCATAGGGAAGGCCAGGAGTCAAATGATTCGGATCCATGTCAAGGAAAACTCCAAAAGGATTTGGATTATGCACACATCTCGATGTACGCAGTTTTAGTGGCCAAACCTGCGTATATACGCACTTATAGGTTTAAAAGTCGCGTGTATCATTTTTCATATGTTTTTAGGGATGATCAAGGAAACATCAAAGGACAAATAATGGTCCATGGGGTCTAAGGATTCTACAGTAGGATAGGGGAAGGCCATACAAAGTGTGATTCACCTGGAGTGGTGGAGTGGTGAAATCAGTTATAACAGATGGGGAGTGGGATCAAAAGTGCCTACTCAAAGTGATTCTTTATTATTAAAGGTTACAATATCATCAAATTAATTTCACTTTGTTCCTTTTTATCTAGGAACTAAAGGCTTACAACAAGCCTACAACAAACCTAAAAGGAAGAACAATGGTGGGGGAAGCCTCCGGGAAGCTCTGGTTCACCCAAGCGTCAGAAAATGGGTAGATTCTCCTTCTATTTTTTTTAAAATAGCTAAAAACCAGCAATATATTAAAATCAAATATTCCCAAAAACACTTTAAAATTGCTTTGGGTCACCACACTAATTACTGAAAAAAAAAGACTAAGTTAAAAATTGTTAAAAAAGGAACAATTTAGTTTTGCAAATGGGAACCAAGGAAAGCAAGATTTCCTTGCAATATTGGCTTGATTTTTGGGTAGCCAATATGATGTGCACTTTTTTGCATAATTTAAATATTTAAAGAATGAAAAAATAAACTACCTTATGATCAAGCTTTAGATCTACAATTTAGCTACTTGCAAAAAGAAATTTCTTCACCTAGATCTATCTTTAAAATATGATATTCTTTATGAAATTTCAGATCTAACCAACAAGACTCTTAGGAACTAGATCTAAAAATGTATAAATTTTTTTTAGAAGTAGATCTGATCATAAGAGGACGAACAAGTTACTAGAAGATTGATTTTTATAAAATGGAGGAAGAGAAGGGGAAAGGCCTGTTGTTGGATAGATCTCCAAGGGAAACTTGTTAGTGGAATACAAAGGGGAAATTCCTTCACAAAAATGTTGGATGTACAGTGGAGTCAAACTAGATCCACAACTCGTCCAATTCTTGCCACCTGAAAGATAAACACACAACCTTGCACAAAACCTTATGAGATCTGGATATATATATGAAAAAGAGACAAGAATTACATGAAAATAAACTTATTAAACATGTATAAGCTAGATCTTCAACCACATATGCTATGAGATACAAAAAAACAAGTAATCTTACTTTCCCAACTACACTGCTATTGATTTAGTTGAATCATTCAAGCCAGACAAGGTTCAGATGCAGAAATTGAGAGAAAAAAGGGCAACATCAATAGCTGCAAGACAATGCTTACTCCACATGCATGAGAGCATTACACCATTTAACCTCCAAAGATTATTTATTCCAACAATGAAAATATTACAACAGTATTACAATAGAAATCCTATTCTCTCCAACTAGAACTAGCTTCAAGAAGGGAATGGCAGCTTCAATTTATAGCCAAACTGGCCAAGAGGGGCACATGCCTGACTGAAGGAGAGACTGCAGCTAATGGAGAGTTCAACCGAACCTGATCCGATGATGAAATAATTCTAACTGGACTGAAACTGCAAATCGGAGTGACACCTAACTTAGTGAACAAACCCACCCATCAAACAACTGCCAAATTGATCCACACATGTGGAGGAGAGAGAAGGAGGGCACAACCCTAAGACCTGTGTGAGCTAGTTAAGCTCCTCTTCATCCCTGATCAATGCCTTCAATCAAGGAATGATGACTATCTGTCAATACAAAGCCGATGAGACTGATTTCAATTAAATCAGAGCAAATCCCATTGATTTAGGATCTTGGATTTCCTCCATTATTTAATTAATTTTTAATTAAATTAATTAATATTTGATTTTTTTGGATTTTCTTACCTGAGTGATGGAAAAATCACTCAAAACTTAGGAAAAGTGGGTTTATGGGTTTACTGGGTGCTCCGAGTTATAAAATGAGCACCCCCATGACTGAAACTGACTTTTAACCCCAATTTTATTACAACACCAATTTTTCCATTTAGACTATTAAAATATAGCCTAAGTTTTGTGGAAAAAATAAAATTAAAAATTAAGAAAAACAAAACCTAGGGGGACTTAGCACATGTTCATATGACTCAACCATAATTCCAAACTTTTTTATACATTGACACATAGACTCTAATAACCTCAATAGGCCTAAATGCCAATCCAACCACCCCAACTTTGGAGATATTGAGTGAAAACTTAGAAATGATCAGTCATTTATTCAAAAACCAATACTAACGAAGGGAAAAAAAAATATAGGCCGATTGGATTGACAAATGAGTCCAGGAGACCAAGTCTTTTACAGACACTACCATGCTATAAAATTTTATCACAACTCCCCCAAGGGGTATGAACATGTGGTAGATAGAAAAATACTTCCCAGAAGCAAGTCTGAAGGTCTTCTGAAGTCCGAACAAATGATCTTTGTCTAATTCACTAGGCTCACTTGATAACACCGACTAAGTATGACTTAGTAGGTAATAGTAGGGCCTCATGTTTTGACCATAGAGGTGGAAGACATCTAATTCTTGATAGGGCCATCTAGATGAGGGGGCCTTATCTCTCTTACTGGTTCTCGAGGAGGGGACGTGACTACTCAGGAGCTAATCAATCATCATTGTCAAACTAGCACGAGAATGTCAGGTAAGAAGATTCCCATTAGAGCTGTGGTGGATATGCCACGTCGCACTGTCTTGTTCATTATGTAGAGGATGGATGGAAGCCAAGGGCATCATCAGGCATCTAGGGAACATATGATGTATTCCCTGGAAGCTATGGCACCTACGGTTTTCAACTGGGCAGAGGCACTTTTTCTTGTCTTCAAGGACTAGCTGACAAAATGTCGGAAAGGAGAACTAAAGTAGTTTGGTTTTGGGTCCATTTTATCTTGCTTCTTCTTTGATAGGGTGCCTCTCATGAGACCCCAGGTGATATTCACTAAGATTAGGGATAGAGACCCACTCATGCTGAGGTGGGTTGAGATTATGGCCCGCACAGGAGGTGGCATGGCCAAGGTGAAATTCAAGGCCGCTTTCTTACGTTGGTTACATGACCAAATCCTTATGATAAAGGATTATGCCTATAGCAGGGATTTCTCCCTACTATAGGGGCAGGAATGTCCCCCTTCTGTCTATAGGATAGAAGGGTAGGTTCCTACTAGTGGGTAAATGCAGAAAATAAAAATGGAAATGGAAATGGACAGAACAGTAAACTAAGCTAAGAACAGAAAGAAGATAGAAGCAATGGTTAGCCCCTCTGCAAACACAAGTTAGGGTTCTGCCTCCAAAGACCTACAAATAAAGATTAAGCTACAATAACCTGCAAAACAATATTAAACATAAACCTGCAAATGAAATAAGGGTTAGAAAGCAAAGAAAACTAAGAAACTAAGAAACAAAACATCAAATATGGTTATACCTTCTCTTGGGTGGAAATGGGCCACCATGCCCTAGCTTGTGGAAGCACCTCTCTTGGATGGGGGAGCAATGGCTCAATGAAAATGGAGGAGAGGGAGTGTGGGTGGCTTGAGAGGCAAAGGTCTCAAGGCATCCACGGGTAGCATAACAATATGCAAGGGAGAAGTTATTTGAGAGTGACCCCCCACCCTCCTTTTATAGCTTTTCCAAGGGGTTTTAGCGTTTTAAGCCTTTGGTCAAGGCTTTAGCCCCTTTTTTGGGCTTTTATCCCCTTCTACCCTAACTTTAGCTCCTTTTAGGGTTTTAGCCCTTTTTGGGGGGTTTTAGCTCCTAGGAGACTATTTTGGGCTCCTTTTTGGGGTTTTTAATCCCTTTTCTTCATCCTTAGGCTATTTTGAGGGTGTGGGGGTCTAATGGAGTGATATGAGGGTCGTGAGATGGTATCCTTGGGTGGTGTAGGCCATTGAGAGCTGAGTGGGTGATTTTTGGGTTGACAGATTGCCCCCTGATGTGTGAGGGTAGGAGCTCAATGTATGGCCGATGGAAATCATAGGATTTGTTGCATAGAGGTGGTGCTTCTGGGGCTGGAACATGGTGGCTTTTGGTTTTTGTATTAATATGGTTCCCATCAATGGGTGAGATACAAATAATGTGTGACATGTATATGGATGAGGCGGGCATCCCCATTCTCATGACAATGTCAAAAGAATAATTTGATCTATGCTCTAAAATATAAGAGCCGATCATATACAAATGATGTTACAATAATGGTTGCCTCCATGTGAGGATGAATACAATGATGATCTGGTACATTGGACCCATGGCATTCTCATGGCATGCTATATCTTTATGACTGACAGTCTACTAGATCTGGAACGATACATAGCTATGTGGACTCGCTAATTGAGAGTCAAAGTCTCTGTGGTACAAGTATGCTGCATCAATCATAAAGGTATATCAAAGCACTGATGAGGCTTATGAGCACTATCTCCAATGCAACCTGGAAATCACAAGGGACATAACCTGTTTAGGTCCCTTGAGTGGAATCACCAATGTGCTAGAGATAGGTGACATCCGGGGTCTTCGACCAAATATTGTACAGACAAAACCCTGTACGAATATCAACGGTGTGATGATGCAGTTGAAGTCGAGCAAGTGAGAAACAACCATCCCGAGAGGCAATAAGGACTCCTCTCAAGTGGTCCAAGGAACTCATCAATGAGGTTAATGAAAACAAGATACAAGGACCTCTAGGTCTATCCTCTAGAATATGTGTGTTGGCGTCGACATAGGGAGACCTACCCCTAGCCAAGGAAATGATGTTTCCTTGAGCAGGAGTGCGAGGGAGATAACTGGAAGGTGTGAAGCAATCTGTAGACTGACTCACTGAATGGGGAGGGGGGGAAGGTAAATATTTTAATAGGGGCAAGGGGAGGGAGACTCAAACTTCCTTTGTTTAGAGTATGACGGCAGGGAAAATCAGGCAGCAAATGAAACTGACTCATGGGAATATGATCATAGCTGAAATACCGGGGATGTAACTGTAGATGGGAAATACTTGGAGGAGGTAGACACTTTTGATACTGATGGGATCCAAGGAAGACACATTCTAGAGTACTCTAAACAAAGGCGACCCAACGGGGGAATGCTGCCAAACTATTTTCTATGGGGTGGTGTCTAGGGACACTGTTATGGTATGATCTCATGGATTTTTGGCGATCCTGAGAAGGTAAATGCTCGATGGTGCTTTCAAATTTACAGAGTCTGAAGCACGAAGAAGACTCCAGTGGCGGATCTTTTTTGTTTGTAGTCTCCTGTTCTTGAAAAAGGATAAAATTATGCATAGGAGAGCTTGCCCATCCTAGAGGGGATGAGAGACTTCTTTACCATTGGTAGTCCAATTAGGCTCGAAAAGGTTAAACCTATACTTATTGGATGGTCATTCAGATACTTTTATGAGCATGAACGAAACCAAGTTTACTTGGCAATATTTTCTTGACGAGAAGGCTGGAAAAGAGCTTAACGACAACCCGTGGTGATATTTTTTGTAAAGTGCAGCCCCTCTGCCCGAGAAAGCATAAAAGTATGCAGAGGGGAACGGTCTTGGCTTGAGTGTGCCAAGGGTGTCCTTTTCATTTTATTGGTCTACATGGTCCACAAAAGGAGGTAAATGAGATGATGTAGATGCCCTTTTCTAAACTTTAACGAGCGGGAAAGGAAGCAGCTACGCTCGACGATATTTTCATTGTTTTAAGGAGTCAGAAAAGAGCTTAAATGAAACTCTAATATGGTCAACCAATTGCGGTGGCACAAGCGGTGCCCCATGTCGGGATGGTGGACAGAGGTCCAAAGGTCATCTGCACAGTATGGACGAAGCAAAAGGCTCTCAAACATACCAATACATGCATGGGTAGATCGCGATAGAGGCTCACGAGTTAGTGCGGCAGAGGCACGCAAACCAAAGTGGCTCTTGGATAGAGGTTAGGAGAGCATGTGTGTGTGTTGTGGTGGATGAAATTGACTACATACAATATAAGTACAAGTCCGGAGGCACTTATATGCCAAATACATGTAAGAAAAATAAAGGGTTTTGTGGACGATGGTCCAGATGTCCACGTAAGGTACAGTGGAAAAGACAATTATAAATACAAAAATAAAAGTAAAATTACATTCCTTAACGGTCAGTGGCCCAAGAACTTGCATGATTAGCGGTCAGGAAGTGTGATACAAGTACAGGTCCATAGACACTTGCATCGTCATGTCATGGCTCGTGAATCAAGGTGATTTGTGGGAAATGGTATCGAAATTTGTTTGTTAAACATGAGATGGTGGTCTCGTGAGGAGATGAAAATTTGGGCCCAGAGGTGTGAGAGGTGTCTTGAACCAGTTCCGGGTGACTTTGGATTAGCAGCTGATGGTGCTGCCCCCCGAATGGTGGTCTTTGATTTGTGGTAAAAACATTGCAAAACAAAAAGGGAAAAAACTATGCTATAAGGGAGTCATAGTGGTGGTATTAGGCATAGGCTCTCTTGAGGTGGAGCTCGTTGCATGGCTTCTTGAAGAGGCGACCATCTGAGTCAGCGAAGAGGTATGCCCCCTTGTCGAGATGAAGGTCATTAGTAAGGTGGGATGATGGAATTTGGTCTTTTATGGGAAGAACCGATTCCACACTATGGTTTAAATGGAATGGGGTAAAACCGAAGGTAGTCTTACAAATATCTGCGTCATTGCGTAAGTGGTGCCGGGATAGATCAGGTGGATCTTCAACAGCTGACGAGGTGAAAGGGAAATTGGTGCTAGATATCATGAAAATGGTATTGGTTATGGCTTTGGTTTCCTTGCCCCCAGTCTTTGTTGGAGGAAGAGGGGCAGGCCTGGAGATGGGAGGAGTCTTTGATGGACCTGGAGGTAGGTGAAACATCATCTCAATTGGCTGGACATGAGTCAACACATCCTGGGGCCTTATAGGTAGGGTAGGTGGTTTAAGGTACCACACATGATCTCCCAGTGTGAAATCCTGTAGATTGCGGGTTGCCAAGATAGACTTACTCACGATCTCGAATGGTAGGAAAAGGAAAAGGAAAAGAAAAAGGAAAAAGATTGTGTTGATTGGGAATGAACCCCACTGTCTCCCTGGTAACTAAGGTTGAGGTTGCAACTGAGGTTGCGGCTGTGGATGGAGTTGCGGTTGCGGAAACAATGGAAGAGATAGGTCTGATGAACCATTGGTGGTGGTGGAGACAAGAGGGTCTACAGAACTAGACATCATGTAGATGGACATGGTGTCTGAAGAAGGAGGTGGGGGGTGAAATTATTCGATCAAGGTGATCTCAGACTCAAGGGAATGTTGACGGAGGTCAGCGAGAGCCATTCGAAATTCAGGCAGGTCTTGGCAATGGTGGGAGTAATTTCCATAAAAGCCACAAAGGGCACAAGCACGGTTTGTCCTCAATGCCTTATATCTTAATATGGGTGCGGTTGGGAGTTCAACCACAGGGATGTTTTCGTTTGTATCCATGGCATATAGATGCACACGGATCACTAGGATTTCAGGGAAATTTTGAGTTGGATGGCCCTATTGCTCGCATAAAATGCAAGGTGGGACTTGTCGTGGCTCTGTGGTGGCTTTGGTGTTCTTGCCCCTATCCCTTTTGGGTTGGGGCGGTGCAGGTGCGGGTGAGGAGGTTGGCTTGTACGGACTAGGTGGAGGGTGAGACTCAACCGTGATAGGTTGCACCAGGGTTAAAACAACCTAGGGCATTGTTGGTTGAGCTGGTGGATCAAGATACCACACCGGAATTCCTAATGTAAAGTTGGGTAGGCTTAAGGTGGCCATTACCGATTTTCTCATGACACATGGTGGGGGAAAGAGGAAGGGAATCGTATGGACTAGAGATGAGCCCATATAATTCCCTACTAGTTGGATGTGGGGATGCAGTTGTGGTTATGACTGTGCGTAATGCTGCTGCTGTGAGTGATGTTATAGCTACTGTTGGTGTTGCGGCTATGGACAATGTTGTGGTTGTGGTTTGGGTTGTGGCCGTGGTTGTTGTTTGGGTGCAGCGGTGCTTGATGAGACCATGCACAAGTCCACAGTTTCATTTTGTGTCGGTGGTGGTGACACCAATGGGAAAGGAGCCGTCATGGTGGTATCGACAAATAACCTAGGGCCCACATTCAACAATGGAGGTGCTAGTGTGTTGTCAACCATAGTGTTGATTGTAGGGACGACATTAGCGTATGTGGTCACCCCTTGCGGCTCAATGGTGGTGATGTTAGGGATAACATTAGCAGGTGTTGTTAACCCTTGCAGATCATGGTAGGTGAGATAATCAACCATCATAATATTCCCTTCGTGGGTGAACATCATGAGATAGAAGACAGTTGATGTGACGAGCTCGCATGGAATACATGTAACTTCTCCCGAGGAGAAGGTTGTAGTCCAGTTGAGCATTGTCGACCTCTATGTCGATTAGCACTTTCTTCCCGGATAATGTAATGGGGACATGGGGGAGGATTCCTTGGGCTTTAGTGGGATGTCCATCATAATCCCATAGAGTTGTGGAGGACAATTGCAGAATTGGTGATCCAAGTTTTTGCCAAACCAAGGTAGACATAATGCATGTGGATGCCCCCTCATCCACTATGCACCAATGCACAACCAAATTCTAGATGGACAGTGGGATTTGGAAGGAAATGGTTGAGGGCATGCACAGTTCCCTGTTCTCTGTGTCAAATGTGAGCAACTTAGATTCAGAGGGGTCTACTGCCCCTAGGGCGGCTAGTAAGGCTTTCTGCTATGTTGGGAACGTTTTAAGCACCTCAAAAGTAGACATGGCGGTGGGAATTTGGGCCAAATCATCCACAATGCTATAGATGACTATAGTTCTGTTGTAATCTCACAGATCACATAAGGTTACCAATAATACATACAAAAATATACAGAAATATACACAGATACAAGAGACAAGAACAGATAGGATGAACAGATTATATTATTCTCAATAGATCGTACAAAGCCAAGAACTGAACTGGGTTCTTGTGAGGCTCAACAGCCTAATATATACAGATTACAAACAGTTACAAGATAACTACCTGTCGGTTCGATGAACTGACACAACTATTAGTTAGTAGACTTAATTACTGTGTTTACTCGACCGACCGACTAGGTCGGTCCATCGACTTAGTCGGTTGATCGACTAAGTCGGTCTTCTTTCAAGTCAACTTATGTCGACTTGCTCCTTCTACATCTCCCCCACAAACAAAACATTTCTTCGTCCCGAAGAAATAGGGAGGTACAAAAAGCGATTTGTCTCCAAAACTGATTACTGTTGAGGACTGTGCAATCGGATGGTTGGTCTTTTCTGAACGCAGACTTCAACGATGGCTGGAGCTGTGATGGCCAATTGATGCTGAAAGGTGGTCCAACTCTGTAATGCCTTCTCAATATCGATGGTCAAGGTAGTGAGACTTGACAGGATCGACATCTTTTCAGACATGGGTATTTCTGCGATGTTTTCCATGGTCGGACCCAAGAATTGATTTTGCTCGTCTGCAGCCTGGAGGAGTCTCTTTATGTGGGGACAGAGGTTATCAACTTTCTCCAAGTTAGGTAGAGCCTGTTGAACCCACTGATGGGCCTCACGTTCTAATTTCTGCAGCTTGTTGGTTTCCATGACAATCTGCTCCTCAATGGTCTGCCTTAGTTCTGCTTCTGTAGACTTCTGAGCCTCTAGAGCCTGGATGCCTTGTCGGGTTTGTCTCGTCTACTGATATACCTGCCCATAGTGAGTCAGCCAATCTCTGAGTACTTCCTCAGTGACAATAGATTCCTCCATATGGTCCTGTAAGACCTTGTATGCCTCTGAAAATGCAGTGTGTTGGGCCAATAGCAGTCAGGCAGTTTCTTCCTTCTGTTCTGCTTTAGTCTCTTTGAGGTGTGTCTGAATGGTCGATACCATCCCTTCAAAGATCTGATATGCCCTTGACAAAGGTCGATCTGTAGCTACTTCGATAGGGCCTGGAACAATGGATTGAGCAAGAGACCTGCATTTGTCGAGGAACTCGACTTCTTCTGTCTCCTTCTCCCCGAGTTGTTTAATTAGTGTGGTCGTCCTCCTCTTCGACTCTTTTGCTAGGGTTTTGAGTAGTTGGCCGATCTCTGAGTCGGTCAACGAGCTTGCATCCCATAAGCTAATCCTTAGTTGAGAGGGTCTAGGAAGAGGTTCTGTTGTCTCCTTTTCTTGTTCTGTTGGTTTGTCTTGTGGACCTGCAGAAGTGGAGGGTGGAACAGAGGTCGAAGGTGCTTGTGTCTGAAGGGGTGGTTCATTGGTCGGGGGTTTTTGTGGTTGAGGAGGTGGTATGTCCACTTTCGGCTGTGAAGATGATGGTGGTTTTGGCTATGAATCAGGGGGTGGTGGAGGTGGTGGAGATGATGGTGGTGAAGGTGGGGATGGAGGGTTTCCTGATCCTGGTGGTGATGGAGAAGTGTGTTGTGAACTTTGGTTGGAAGACATAATGTCTTCTTCCGATGGGAGTTGGTAGTCGGTGAAGGTCTGTTCATGCCCTGATATGTCGCCACCATCGTGGACCCTTGTAAATACTGTTGTTTGCTGGGCATATATCTTTTTGCTTGCTTTCAGTGGTGTTGTTGTCCGTATTGTTTGTGCCGACTTGAATAGTCCAGGTAGCGTTTGAAAGAAGGCTTTGATTTCAGCGTCCATGCTGGCCCTGGCTCTGAGTCCTTCCGGGATTGCTTGTTCATATGCCTCCATATGTTCTACGGGTACTTGTTCTTCGACTACAGGTGTCGGAGATGGAGGTGGTGGGGTCGACACAAGGTCGACCACATTTTCAGGGGTCGACTGAGTTTTGGCTTTCTTGGGCCGACCCTCCAGAGCTCCTGCTTCAATAAAGCGTTGAAACTGGGTTTCAACAGATACCTTATTAGCACGGGCATCTTCGACAATGTCGAGTGCTGCTGCTGCTAGTTCTTCGTCATCGTCGGTGGAGTCAGCAAGGACAAGCTTACGCTTACCCTTGCCTTGTTGTCTTTTATGTAGCTTGATCTTCCTTCTGGCGATGGCTATCTCCTTTGCCAATTTTTTTTATAATGCTCTGAGACACAGCATATTCAGGGTTGTCTTCCTCGACTTCCCCTGTCGGAGTCTGAGCTGGGTCGACAGTCTCTGTCGCCAGAGGAGCTATTTGTGGTACTGTCGGTTGTGCCTGTTCTGTTGGTTGTTGTTGTTCTATCGACGGGGGGTCCACTACGGGTGCCGTCGGATGATTCACTGTTAAGTGCACCCAACTAGTGGTCACAGTCGGAGTATCCTCCGACACGAAAGTGCTGATGTACAAATTTAGCTCATAATCCTCCTCCTTCTCTTGGTTTGTAAGAGGCTTGACGATAGAGAAGTCGACCTCTTTGGTAGCTGCTAGAATTGGTACCTTTGTGCCTGCCTGTCGACTCAACTCCCGAAAGATCTGTTCGACTGTTGGGTAGTAGTCGAGGTCTTTTGCTTTGGGGTCTTGACCTCACATATACCATACTGACGTATGGTCGAGAGCTAACTAGATGTGAGACTGAGATGGGAGGTTTCATCGGATGTTCTGTGGCACCCTCCACCTCATCGTTCGGACCTTTAGCTGCTGGAACCAAGTCTCTAGAAAGACTTTGCCTTGTGCCAGCTCATGCAGGGTTCCTCTCTATGAAAAGGGTTTGAACCTGTGCATTTCAAACCTTGTGGGCTCCCGGAAGACTGCACTGCCTTCCGGACAGATATGGTACATAACAATCCATATAATAAGGGAGGGAAATTTGATAATACCTCCCGTTTCCTGGCAGCGTTCACAGATGGTTTGGACCATGTCGGCCACATAGTCGCCCCATATGTAAATACGTCTGTCTATTGCAATTGTGTCGACCGCCTCCAACATTTCCAGCACCAATGTTGTAATCTCACAGATCACATAAGGTTACCAATAATACATACAAAAATATACAGAAATATACACAGATACAAGAGACAAGAACAGATAGGATGAACATATTATATTATTCTCAATAGATCGTACAAAGCCAAGAACTGAACTGGGTTCTTGTGAGGCTCAGCAGCCTAATATATACAGATTACAAATAGTTACAAGATAACTACCTGTCGGTTCGGTGAACCGACACAACTATTAGTTAGCAGACTTAATTACTGTGTTTACTCGGCCGACCGACTAGGTCGGTCCATCGACTTAGTCGGTTGATCGACTAAGTCGGTCTTCTTTCAAGTCGACTTATGTCGACTTGCTCCTTCTACAAGCTCTAGCCGTGGCATTATTGGCAATCCTACATAAGGCGGGGGGGGTGTGATAACGGGGATAGCTAAAGAGGTAGGTTGACTGTCTTAGACATGGATTCCACTAATGTGTCAATGGGTTCGGTGGTGGTACTGTACTAATTCCTTCGGGTTTGCAAGTTGACCTCTTCATTCGTCATGGCTAGTAGGTGGTGAACACCTGTTTTGGCCATGGGAGGTGCCCCCGGAGCGTTGGAATTGGCCTAGGGAGGGGGTGCGGTTGCCACCAATCCTTGGACTGGTAGTGGGTTTTGAAGCACCATGGGGGGAGGTCCTTGTGGTGTCGGGTTGGGTTGGGCTTGATTGGCATCCTGCTAGGCCTCATTTTGAATAGCCTACTTTGCACGAGCCATGAGGGGACACTCAAATGTGTAGTGCCCATAAACATCACAGAGTGTGCACGGTTGGTTTGTGCACAACAGGGCGTTACGTCTTGGTGCATTCTATCATGGGGGATTTTGGGTTGGCCGGTTTGCTGCAGCATTTTTGGGAGGGTTCGGTTGTTGACTACCTCCCTACGGTTGGTTATTGCATTGGTTGCAGGGCCGGTTATTCCTAGCTTTCCCTTGTTGATTGTTGGGGGCAGGCTGGTTGATACGGTTTTGTTGTGCGAACACTTGTCCCAACGGGGCGGGTGGAGCGAGGACAGGGGCTTGAACTGGTTGTACTAGTGGTGCATAATAGATTTGTGGGGGTGGTGGTGCCAAAAATGTGGGCATTTTCCCCACATACTACTGTGTTGGCCAAGCCATGGCCTGAGCCTACTGCGATGGCACAGGTTGTGCATAGGAAGTTGTTGCTCTGTACTAGGACATCATTCTAGCATAGTCCGGAGCTTGGTTCTGGTAAGAAACACTAGCAATGTTGCTTGGTTGTGGTGTAATGATAGGTGGTGTCAGTCGAGGCTGTGGTTGTTGGGAGACTGATCCTATGATGCCGTCCGTAGTATGGGATGCCCCCGGTGCATCACAGTAGGAGGTACTTGGCTGGGGAGCATCTAGAATTATGGTGTACAGGTATCCAGACTAAGCATAGATAAGGTCAAACTATTGGGTCTTTAGTATGGCCTCTTCTTTGGATTGGGGACGTTTGGATGCGACATCCTTTGCTATGGGTGGGAGCAAGGTCTTAAGAAACCAATCCAAGAAGATCCTGTCGTCAAGTTGGATTTTACATAAGTTACGGCGTCGCCACCACTCATGGATATGGTTAGTTATATGAGTGGCAGTGCTTTAACGAGAGGATAGAAGGATCTCCACCCCTTCGTCATATCTGATAGGGAGTTGGAAATACTGTAGGAACATGAAGGTTAGGGAATTGAAGTCTAGGTACTTGGATTGTGGTAGCTCAATGTACCATTTGGCTGCAGCGCCTGTAAGGGTGCGTTGGAATAGCCTCAGCCAGATGGAGTCATCTATGATACTATTGGATGAGCACCATAGATGGAATGTCATTATGTGGTTTCGGGGACATTCCCTTGCTTTGCCTTCAAACTTGGGGATGTCTGATGGTAGCTTAGTTGGAATTGGAGGCCAAAAGGCTTGATGGCGAATGGGGTCATTTGTTAATCTGGCCAAGTCAAGCAAGTTAAGATGAGCCATAAATGGAATATTTGACCCTAGGTTGATGTGGGATGGGGCTACGATGGTGGTGGGGTTTTCAGGTGCATAATGCATCTGCACAGCTGGGGGTGCTTGCGGTGGGACCATTGCGGATGGGCCAATGCCCCCAAGTGTTGTGGGTGAGATGGTATGAGTGGTGGGGACATTGCCCACATGTATGATAGTAGGGGAAATGTAAGTGGAAGGTCCACTACCCCCCTATGTGGCAAGAGGGGCAGTGTGTGTGGAAGGGCCATTTCCCCCATGTGCTATTAGTGGGCCAGCTTGGCTGGTCACTATAGGTGGTGGTAGCTGACTAATGACAGTCTGCATGACTATGCTTGGGACACTTTCCAGATTGTGGGTGACAGGTTGTAATGTGGACATGGGTCCACTTGCTATGGTTATGCTGGAAAATGGATCCGGATTTGCACTAGCCATGGGGCTTGATGGTGCAGTATGGAGTTCTAGTTTGGACTGGTATGGGTCTGAATCAGAGTCAGAGGATGTGTGGCCTTTTGATGGTGTGGGAGATCACTGAGAGCGGCTTCGACGATGTCTATTGAGTGTTCCAAATGGTGGTGGTTCACCTCGTAGGTGTGATGAAGAGCGTGGAGGATCAATTGTGTTTTTCTGTATGAAACTGGTGGGAATGATGTTTGGAACCCAGTTTCAGTGGCTTCCTATTGGCTGTAGGTGGTCACTCGGCCACCAAAACTGCCAGAAGACAGCGCTTGGCTTGTTCCTCACAGGTGTTTCTACTCAATCGAAAGGGGTCGTTTCCCATTTCGCTTGGCAATTCCTCTCAGTGGCCAACTAATTTGGGGTTCTTTTGGTACTCCTCACAATTAGTTTCTGGGAAAAGCCCAAGTACTTCCCATAGTTGAAGCAGTAAGGGACTTATGTCCTCAAAGACTGCAGAGTTGTTTGTACTTAGTGTAAATTGGTAAATTTTAAGGCTCACTTAGCGTCATGAACTGAGTTGGGTTGATTAGTTGGTATGGTCTATTTGTTTGTTTTTTTTTATGGTATTTGGTTGCTACAAATTGTTTATGAATTCATCATGGTAGAGTTCATTTCATTGTGTATGCATGCATTTGAATAATCAGAAATTGTGAACAAATACAATTTTAAACCCTGAATCTCTATGGCCTAACTAGATGTCTACCTCACACTGATATTCCTCTTCAACCAGGAGAATGTGTTGGGCTGTCAACACAATGGGACTAATCCCATCTGTAGATCCTCAGGTCACCTCCTGGATGCAAGGTTGGTCAACAGGGAGGATGCTTAGCACCATGAGAAGCCCTCCTTCTCTGCCTCCTCTACCTTCCAGGTCATCCGATTTTAATGGTTTGGAACAATATAGTGGAGTTCCTAGATCTATACGAGCTTGCCCTTCGTCATATCCCAGAATACCCCGGAGGGTGATGACTGGGTAGAGGAGGAAGGGGAAGCAAGACAGTTAATTTTAGGTTGATTTTAGTTAGGCTAGGTTCATTTGATTAAGCCATTTAACATTTACTTGGAATCTAGACATTGTTTGTAAAAGAAATTGCATGAAATTGAAACAAAAACTGAAATTAACTTGTAGTGCTGGACAGAGGCAGCTGAGCCACACTGATAGTCCCTATGAAACTAAAATTTAACCTCTATTAAACTCAAATTGAATTTTTGTTTGACAGGCCACACATTTCTGATCAAATCTGGTGAGGGGGCCGTAATATTTTTTCAGAAACAGGCGAGGGGGTCGTACAGAATGCAGAAACAGTCACGGACTAAGTTTCTAGGTTGAAGTCACACTTATCGGGGGATTAAGTTTTCCCTGGGGGCACCTGTTTTCCCATTAAGTGCGCCCTCACCTCACTTTTGTGTTGGGATATAGGGCAGACCCATGTTTTATACCTTTAAATTTGCACCAACAAAAGACCCACAGAGTTGGCCCTTTCAGCAACAACCTGCGAACAGGTTGCAGTCTCACCCGAAACTGCTATGGGGTGCTGCAGAACCAGATTTATGCAAGCAAAAG
The DNA here is from genome assembly GCA_001517045.1 of Pseudotsuga menziesii. Taxonomy (NCBI): domain Eukaryota; kingdom Viridiplantae; phylum Streptophyta; class Pinopsida; order Pinales; family Pinaceae; genus Pseudotsuga; species Pseudotsuga menziesii. Next base: position 32,895 of record LPNX010780308.1, read on the forward strand.
AGGGATATTACTGTACCTTTAGCTTTTAACAGATTATAAATATAAATCACAGAGCTTAACATTCACTTATTTAGCTTCATAGTTAGATAAACAAACAGTGCCTTGCGCTACCCTTTACTGGGAATTCACAGCGAAGTTATTATCTAGCAGTGATCTTTACTTATCAGATATATCGATATAAATGCATGAAAGAACACAACATAAACAACACATAGAGCCACGACACAAGATATAACGTGGTTCACCCCAAGTGTAGGGTTACGTCCATAGAACTGTGTTTTATTCAACTTTCTACAAAAACCACAGTTCTGATCTGCGCACTCAGCTGCAGATCCCTTCAGTCCTCAAAAATCCACGCACACAGCTGTAGATTTCCTTATCACCCAAAAACCCTCTGCGCACACAGCTGCAGAGGTCATCCATGCACACAGCTCGGACTTAACCTTTTCTTACAAAATTAGCCTTAGCTTCGCATTAATTCCTTTTTCATAAAAATCCTAACCTCCCTTATTTACAAGAGTGTTTATTTATACAGTGCACTATTACAAAGCCATGGACTTAAACCATGGGCATCCTGAACCCTAAACCCTAGATTTAAACCATGGGTTTATTACAAAATAAGGTTTTTGACTCAGCCCCGACACCCCTAAGACTATTTTGAGCCATAGCACTGCTTACAAACTCCCAAAAAGCCGTGGAGTTATCCATCATAAGGACTGTTAGGGTGCGCGCCCCAACAAGCTCCTAAGACTCACCACTGTCCTGTCCCGGGACACTCTGCTGGTTTCCTGGTGGACGAAGCTTCTTTACAAGGATGGTGAACTAAGTATTGAGACTGTGCATGATGTCGTCAGCTGCTTTCTCCTTTTCCACCAACTCCTGCAATACGGCGGATGATGCTTCACTGGCCTTTTCCTGTGCGAATGCATCATATTCCTTCAGAATTTTGAACTGGCTATCCACCGCAATACTTAATTCCAAAGCCTCACTGACAAGTGGCTGTATAGAGTTTTCCAACTCTGTTACTTTCACCCTGGATGACTCAATTTCCTGCTGGAGTTCCTTGCTGCGTTTTACTTTTACGGTATCCAACTCTTCCTGTCGTTGCTTGATGGGTTCTTGCAGCTGTCCTATTTCTGGATGTTCCTGCAGGGTGGTCTAGGCCTCGACACTATCTCCAAGCAACTTGGCTGCGCTACCCACAATATCTGATATTTTCACTGCGGATGCCTGAATGTCTGTGTGGCGCTGTTCTTTGACCTTAGGTGGAGTTTCTGGAGGGATGCGCAGTTGAAGCTCCACGATCTGACCCTCATGTGCTTCTTTGAGTTTCTCAATTTCACTGTGAGACTGTTGTGTGTATTCTTTCAGCCTGACTAATCTTTGTTCTGGCTCTTCCACTAGTTGCACATTGAAGTCAGGAAGACTTCAACATGCCTCATCCAAAACTCAGACTAGTGTAATCCTCTTTCTTTCGGTGTCCCTCTTTCTCTGCTCTGCTGCTTCTAGCTGCGCTGCAAATCCCTGCTACTGACTTATGGCCTCTTCTGACTGTTTTTGCAAATATTGGTCTCGTTCCTGAATTTATTTCATAATGGCTGACTGACAAAGATGTAGCTCTGTCATAGAGAGCTTAGTGTAGTCTATGCTAAATTTGATACTCATCACTGAGCGAGAGGCTGCATTTGTTAATATAAGATTTGCGCTCGAAATTTGCCCTTTGTTATCTCGGGCCAGCCATTTCCTTAGGTCTGGTTGCGCGCTCACTGGGGTACTGCTGGCTGCAGTGCCAGTCACTGATTTCGCTGCTAAGTCCTTAAGCTCCGAGATGTGCTTTGCTACACTGGTGATGGCATCCAGATGCACAGCTGCAAACTCTGACCATTATTTAGTGAGAACTTCGGTGGACTTTAAAAAAGCCTCATCAAGCTCCGCACTTGTCACACTGGATGCTTCGTCGATATTCTTATCCTTTGATGCCTTTTCTTTCTTTCGCGGCGGTGGTTTGTCTATTTCCTCTGCGTCCGGTGTCTTGTGCTTATGTTGCCTATTAGGGTCTCAGGTAGTTTTAACTGAGTCTTCTTCTTCTTCATCTTCATCTTCATTTCCACCATCTCCTCCCTGGTTGCTGGTAGTCTGTTGCGACTCAGTTTGGTCGTCACTGTCTGCGGGGGGTTCTTGCTGCTGCGCGTGACTGGGGCCTGTGCCCATATCGGTGACAGGAGGGACATGAATCTTAGGTTTTTCCCCTACATCTTTTAACCATTCTGCTGGCCACTGCTGTACTATCGTGAGGATATCATCTTTAGTCACCACATATGGCAACTTAAACCATTGATTCTTCTTACTTGCGCAAGCCTGGATAAAAATATGGTGCATATCGGCCCTGAAATTGACCGCTCCATCATACTGAGAGAATAACTCATTACTGAGCCGTGAGGTTTTTATGATCTCATATGAGATACTCATCATATAAAAGGCAAACACATAGTTTGTCATCTGCTGGTGGGTTTTATCCTGTGAAACCCACATCGATGCGTACCTGGCTGCGCCAAGCATGTGCACTAGTACAACAGTAAACTGTGCTTCAGTAGGTTCTTGCCATCCTACCAGTGCGATGAGGATAATCAACCATGAGTAGTGGAAGGGCCTACCTTTCTCCTGCGCGTCGCGAGCATCTTCAAGGAATTCCTTTGCAACATACGCTGCCCAGTTGTAGCTGTAGCCTTCGGCGCAGTTGATAGCTATTCGGATGACCGGGGCAGGTAATTCAGTTGGTATGCATTTTCGCATAATTTTGCATGCCAAGAGCTCAGCTGCGAAGCGAATATTCTGCTCTTGAATCACGTAAGTGTGATACCCACGTTTCCCCTTCGTCAGGCCAAAGCGCTCCTTCATGCTTTGTACGAGCTTCGTATCTTCGTGCTTTGAGGGAAATTCTGTCCCCGGATCAGGCCCTGCCATTGGTAAGCTGGTAATCCTATGAATGAGCTCGCCATTAATACAGATTTTCTTTTCACCGATCCATAGGCATCCGTCATGTACTAACACCAGCAGCTGCTTGACCACGATGGTGACTTGTGTGCTGCGACCAAAATGGGGAACATCGAGCATTTTCAACAAACCAGCTAGATCCAAGCCAGCAACCCACTATTTTACTTCCAATAAGGTCACACCAGTTTCTTGATATTTAACAAAATGCAAGTATTGGGCAGGTGCGAATTGTGGAAACTTCCCATGGTCACTTGTGTCGTGGTCAGCATACTTAAGCCGATCTATTTTCCCTGTCATTGGTCCAACCAGCTACACACCTGGGGGCAGCGAGGGAGTGCATATAATGAACTTAGAATTCCGTCGAGGTGGCTTAACTTCTGGTCGAATAGGTTAAAGATACGGTGGCCGCTGCGGTGCAATGTTCTCCTCTCCTTCAATTGGGATTTCTGTTGAACCAGGCGGATTCATTCTGGGATCCTCCGATGTTTGCCCTGATTCCTTATGTCTGTCCTCGTTCCGTTTATAACGAACTTCAGGTTTAAACTATTTCCTGGCAGATCGTGTCTGCATTGGTGAAGTTAGTGCTGGTAGAGTCTCTTCACGGGCTGCAGGCTCAGGTTGGGGGGCGAAGATGTGTTGCAGACCCGTCTGTTCAAATTCTCTCAATAGGTCCTAGAGTTCACGATCAGCTGACATGGGTTCAATTGTGAAACTCAAGGAAATGCGGAATGCAATTTCCCTGTACCCGGGTGTCTTCATATACAATCCATTGTCCAAATATGCCATAAATGTACATTGAAGGCGCCAAATCTGACAGAGGTCCTGTTGCCACGGTGCTAGATTTCGGCGGATACCATTAGGACAAGCAATTAAGGTGAGTAAAGTACTGACACCTCCAAATCGACAGTGTTCCAATAGTCGTCTTTTGGGCTGCAATGCCTCCAGGTCTGCAGCTGCGTCATAATAAGGACCATCGACACCATATTGACCTTCAGCATATCCTAACAAATTCTGCAACCAAGGTGTGAGCTTCGATCCCACAGGTTGGTACTTGGTGATTTCTTTGTCACCAGACCTATTAGCATGCCAAGGCTCAACCTCAGTATACCAGTTCTTTGCTACAGGTGCCTGGATATGTATAATCCTATGTACCCATCGAGCTACATGTTTCCATGCTTCGTAACAGTGCTCCAAGTGTTCCTGCAGTCCACCCTGCCCAGCGAACCCGTTGCGCACCTCCTGGACCTGAGTCACAAAGCTTAGGCGAAGAGATTTCTGACAAGCTTCCCAACTAGGAATGTACTTCTTATGGTTATCCCTCCACCTTGCTGCGATGGCATGGAATGCGGAATCTAGAGTCTCCCGTGTCTGGGAATCCAGTATCTGTTCTGAGAATGTCACACTAAACGCTTCTGGGTCTGTTGAACCATCAAAAACAGGTAGGACTCTTGTAAGCCATCTAAGAGACTTGGTAATTCTGGCACATTTGTGTCCATGGAGCTCATACAATCGGTTCTGCTAGTTCTCTAAACCATCATCTGAGTCCGTCATATAGGAGCTGTCACACTGCCAATCCATAATACCTTCGGCACTGGGATCAATATAATCTTCTTCCTTTGCGGTGATATTATAGATGTGCTCCAGAACATCTTGATCTTCCTTTCCGAGTGGTTCTGTGTATCATGCTCTGTGTGAGGGATCCAATGGGACTATGACTCTGAAATCTTTCCCTTCGAAAGTCATCTATCTCTTCTTAAGGTTAATAACTGCAGCATTTTCCATTTCCCACTCAATACCTAACAAGGCTGGATAGGGATTGATGTCATCAATGATCTCAATAACTTTGAAGTCTGCTACAGTACAGACGCCATCAATATCTATGGGGACATTAGGAAATCGTCCTAGGGGCACAATCTTCTGCTGATTGGCTAATCTCAACTGTATAGGGGACCAATCAAGGGCAGGTTTGCCCATTTGTTCCTAGGTTTTCTTGGTTAGGACATTGACTTCTAACCCTAAGTCCAAGATCACATCAGTCATCTCATACTCTCCTATCTGAGCGTTCAACCTCATTTCCCTACCAGTTCTTCTGACTCTATGAACAGCTTTTGCCTGACCAGAACCTTGTTGAGGTTCGCAGGAAGCAATAACTTTCTGCAACTCACTTAAAGCATTCTGATTTCTTAAAAGTTTCAGACAATTCTGTAAAAAGGAGGACAGTGTGCTTACTTTATCTGTCGAAGCTTCTTGCAGCTGCAACTGCTACTGATGTGGCTGCACAGGTGCTACTGCTGGGATAGAATCCACAAAATATTCCTTGGATTCCATGAATGTCTCCTTTTCTCTTTCTTTAGCAAAGGCGAGGCCTTTCACGGGGGCCTTACGAACGCAAGCCTCGTCAGGTTGTTTCTCGGCAGGCTGTATATGTGTCGTAGCTCCACTTCGGGTAACAACATTAATGGCTGGGGCAGGTATTTGCTCGACGGAAATCATCTGAAGATTCTGAGTAGGGGCACTGTTTCTTTCTTGAATCTTAGCTATTAGCTGCGGGCACTGCTCGATCACATGATCTATTGCTCGACAATACCGGCATGTCGTAGTCGGGTTCTGACAGTCATGAGCCAGATGTCCAGCCTGGTTGCAGTTATAACACACCACCTGACCACGGCCTCTGCCAGCCATGCCACCATGACCACGGCCTCCAAAACCATCTCTACCTAATGCACCACCATGGTAGCCATAGCCATCATTATTCTGTCCCTCATTTTGTACCCGATAGGCATCGTAGGTGCGTTCCCTCATGAGGTCATAACTGCGACACTCATCTTCATTATGTCCTACGGACTTACAGAATTTGCAGTAAGGGTTCTTGGGGACTTGCACATACCTCTGTAGCAGATAACAATTCTCAGGTCGATGCTGGCCAGTTATCTGACAGATCTCACAATATAGAATAGTAGGGTTGAACGGGTTTGGCGCACCAGTATTCAGGTAATTTCTTACCACAGGACACTGTTCCTTATCATGAACCTCTGTCTGACATTGTGTGCACCAGACCTCTTCGCGACTGGTTTTTCCTTTCTTCATATCGCGGAGCTCTAGAGCCATCACTACCAACTGCGCTTGGATTTGAGCAATACCAGAGTTATCTTCGACAGGGGCCGTTTCAAGCTTCATCGCGATTTCCAGAGCCTCCTGCTGGTCAGCAACCTTCTGTTGCATGAGTGGAGTTCTGATATGCGGTAACAACGTTGCAATAAACCATTCCTTGTGCTGTGCAGGTCCAATGGGGAAACTCACTTGGTCTAGTAGAACTTTGAATCTTTGATCAAAGTCCCACATTGATTCTCCACGCCTCTGCTGAATCTCTTTCAATTCAGTGATACACTGCGACTCGAATTTTGGCTTCTTAAATTCCTTTATCATTGCGGCTTTTATGTCAGCCAATGCATGGTTCTGAGTGCTGGAGAACTTCATGAACCAGGTCAGAGCACGGTCTCTGAAAGAAGTAACCAGCTGCACTCTTTTTGTGTCTTGATTCGTACATTAGAGGAAATTTGGGGTCTAAAATGGGCCTTATAAGAAAACATGCCAAAATAAGTTTTTGTGAGTTGGAATTCAAGAACCAATAGAATTTCAATAAAATAAGTCAACCATAATGGTTGAATTGACATATTTGTCATTAAAAAAAACTACTTTTTTTGTTCGTATTTTCGACATAACTCATTGTGTTTTTACTCAAATTTTGATCAGGAGAGCTCATTGGATGCGGAATTTGATTTTTCATCCAACGAGTACCCACACTATATACTTTTGACGGACCCCGCTACCCCAAAAACAAGAAATACCTGAAAAAATGTGATGATGACATCATCATCACGTTTTTTCAGGTATTTCTTGTTTTTGGG
>LPNX010780308.1:39964-67012 GCA_001517045.1 Pseudotsuga menziesii
ATGGACTTAGCAGTCCACACCGCTTCACATAAAAACCAGAACTGTTCTGGATCCTCTGATCCAGTTCCTTTGAAAACAAGGAGCTTAATGTCATCATGCATATGATCCATCGCAGGTCTAGGGGGGGAGGGAGGGGGACTGGGAGTAGGTGGGGGGGAACTTACTTAGGTAGACTGACTTGCGACAGGAGTACTCAGGTTAAGGTGACTTTTAGACTGCGACGGGTTCTCAGGGATAATAGGTTTTTGCTGTGGGGTTACCAGAGGGTTTTTGACAGAAGGGGTTTCTTCGGGTTCTGAATTGGCAGGATTTATAGGGGGATACTCCATATGCTGACCCTGGGAATAGGATCCAAAATATCTCTTGTACCTTTTGCCACTTTGCAGCAAACCACTTTGCTCGTCGAAGGTATTGTCACTTACAACCATAGGTTAGTAATACTAAATCTAACCAGTCTGATTCAATTAGCAATATACCTTTTTCTGCCAATAGCATTTTAATTCGCAAACTAAATGAATTCAAAAACTTACCCCTTGGGACTTTGAAAAAATTCCGCTCGGATTCACTAAAGGAGGTACTTGTGTCGATGGAGAACTCCGTCACAAATGCTTCAAAGGTTCGTGTTGTCTAGAAATCAACAGTGCGAGATATCTCGTTGTTCACCCTTTTTAGTATATTAATTCTCGTGGGGGTCCAAGCACGAAACTGACGTGCTTGGAAGTTCGTCCTTCGCTCTGTTAACCTGGATAACCACTGGTGCAACTCTATGTGGATACTACCAAAGAAAATTTCATAAATGTCACAAAAAACATACCTTTGTAAAAAGTCGTTTGCACTATGACGTGGATCTTTGTTCTCGTGCTTAGCAAATTTCAGATAAGTCTCATCAAGCCAGTCATCGATTTCCTTCATAGAGGGCCTCCAGAACATAGCCCTTGAGGTACGACGTAAACCCCTCTTGAGCAGATACTGAGTTCAACCGGAAACGAAACCAATTTGTTGGGATATAGGGCAAACCCGGGTTTTATACCTTTAACTTCGCACCAACAAAAGACCCATAGAGTTGGCCCTTTTGGCAACAACCTGCGAACAGGTTGCAGTCTCACCCGAAACTGCTATGGGGTGCCGCAGAACCAGATTTCTGCAAGCAAAAGAGGGATATTACTGTACCTTTAGCTTTTAACAAATTATAAATATAAATCACAGAGCTTAACATTCACTTATTTAGCTTCACAGTTAGATAAACAAACAGTGCCTTGCACTACCCTTTACTGGAAATTCACAGCGAAGTTATTATCTAGCAGTGATCTTTACTTATTAGATATATAGATATAAATGCATGAAAGAACACAACATAAACAACACACAGAGCCACGACACAAGATATAATGTGGTTCACACCCAGTGTAGGGGTTACATCCACAGAACTGTGTTTTATTCAACTTTCTACAATAACCACAGTTCTAATCTGTGCACTCAGCTGCAGATCCCTTCAGTCCTCAAAAATCCGTGCACACAGCTGCAGGCCTCTGCGCACACAGCTGCAGATTTCCTTATCACCCAAAAACCCTCTACGCACACAGCTGCATAGGTCGTCCACGCACACAGCTGGGACTTAACCTTTTCTTACAAAATTAGCCTTAGCTTCGCATTAATTCCTTTTTCATAAAATTCCTAACCTCCCTTATTTACAAGAGTGCCTATTTATATAGCGCACTATTACAAAGCCATGGACTTAAACCATGGGCATCCCGAACCCTAAAACCTGGATTTAAACCATGGGTTTATTACAAAATAAGGTTTTTGACTCAGCCCCGACACCCCTAAGACTATTTTGAGCCGTAGCTCCACTTACAAACTCCCAAAAACCCGTGGAGTTATCCATCTTAAGGACCGTTAGGGTGCGCGCCCCAACATTTTGGCCACGATAAGAGTGCCCTGCTCCGGATTTGGGGTTTTTTGTGAGGCAGAGTTAGATCTAGTAGATAGTAACTTGTGCTGTGGCCAATCTGATTAGGTTTTTCCTAGTAGAGGCTTTGGCAGTACTAAAAATAGAAAATAAACTGAATCTAAAGTGGATTTAACAGGAAATTTTTGAAAACTAGGGCAAAAAAATTTAAAAACTTGAAAATTAAAAATTTGGACTAGGGATCCTATGGGATTGATCTGGTATGGTCGCCAGTTCTGTAGCAGGGATTTCTCCCTACTATAGGGGCAGGAATGGCCTCCTTCTGTCTATAGGACAGAAGGGTAGGTTCCTGCTAGTGGGTAAATGCAGAAAATAAAAACGGAAACAGAAATGGACAGAACAGTAAACTAAGCTAAGAATAGAAAGAAGATAGAAGCAATGGTGAACCCCTCTACAAACACAAGTTAGGGTTCCACCTCCAAAGACTTGCAAACAAAGATTAAGCTACAATAACCTTCAAAGCAATATTAAACATAAACCTGCAAATGAAATAAGGGTTAGAAAGCAAAGAAAACTGTTGTAATCTTACAGATCACATAAGATTACCAATAATACACACTAAAACATATATAATTAAACAGAGACAAGAGATAAGAACAAATAGGTGAATTAACAGATTATATTACACGGAAATGAGTTCATACAACACAAAGAACTGAGCTGAGTTCTCATCTGGCTCAACGGCCTAATATATATGATTATAGAACAGTTTACAAAATAACTACTTGTTGGTTCGGTGAACCGACACGACCTTAGGTGGCTGACCTATTCTCTTAGTTTAGTCGGCTGACCGACTTAGTCGGTTGATCGACTAGTCGGCCCATCGACTAAGTCAGCTAATTGACTAAGTCGGCTCTTGTTTAAGTTGACTTATCGACTTGCTCCTTCTACATCTCCCCCATGAACAAAACGTTTCTTTGTCCTGAAGAAACAGGGAGGTACAAAATGTTTGACAGTCGTTAAATTTTATTGTGGCGTGCTGTGGATTCTGATGGTCGATCATTTTTGTACACAGACTTCTACAATGGCTGGGGCTATGATGGCGAGGTGGTGTCGAAAATATGTCCAACTATGCAAAAAATTCTGGATTTCAATGGTGATCATGGTCAGGCTTGACAGGATCGACATCTTCTTTGCGATGGAGACTTCAGCTATCTTCTCCATTTCAGGACCCATAAATTGGTCCTTTTCCCCTGCAGTTTCGATGAGTTGTTTCATCTATGGACAGATGATGTCAAATTTCTCTAAGTTAGGGAGGGCTTGTTTCACCCACTGATGTGCTTCCCTCTCTAGTTTCTATAGTTTGGTGGTTTCAAGCACTATCTGTTCTTCTATAGTCGCTCTAAGTGCTTCCTCAGTAGTCTTTCTGGTCTCTAGTGCCTGGATGCTTTGGCGAGTCTGTCGATTTTGTTGATAGACTTTCCCATAGTGAGTAGGCCAGTCTCTTAATACTTCTTTGGTTACAACAGACTCCTCCATATGATCTTGCAATACCTTATATGCCTCGAAAAATGCAGTGTGATGTGCCATGAGGAGTTGGGTAGTTTCCTCTTTTTGTTCCTCCTTGGTTTCCTGAATGTGTGCTTGGAGGGTCGACACCATGCTCTTGAATAGCTGAGACACTCTTTCAAGTGGTCTATCGGTGTCGACTTCTATGGGGCCTGGCATGATGGACTGGGCTAGATTCCTGTACTTGTCGAGAAACTCGACCTGTTCTGTATTTTTGTCTTTGAGTTCTTTAATCCTCTACTCACTCCTTGTCTTTGCTTCTTTTGCTAGGGTTTTGAGGATTTGGCTCATCTCTGTGTCAGTCAAGGAGCTTGCATCCTTCAAGCTAATTCAAAGTCTGGGAGTCTTTCTATGATGCTCCTTTTTCTATTTCTCTGTCCTTTTCCTATGCTTTTCTTTGTTTGCTTCTTGTGTAGCTGCAACCATTGAGGCGGGGCCTTTGGTTTGTGGGATGGAAGTCGATGGTTTCTCTGGCTTGGGAGGTGGTATAACCACCACCTCTGGTTTTTTGGATGCAGTTGGTTGTGATGGGTATTTTTCTGATTCAGGGGGTGGTGGTATTGGAGATGGTGGTTTGTCGGGTTGAGGGGGTGAGTCGACATCGGAGAACATTTGGTTGATTTGTCGAGTTATGTCTTCCTCAGTCTCTTCTTCTCCAGTTGGTGCAGTGGCTGGGAGGTCGGATTCGGGTACGAGGTCGGTCGGTGTAATAGTGGAGGACCGACGTGCAGTCACTTGGGATTCCTTGTCAGGATTTCTTTCAAAAATTGACGAGACTATTGAAATGATTGGGGTTTGGGGGCCCTGTTCTGGTTGTTGTCCTCCAGACGTGAAGATAGGAACTTCTGTGGAGATTTTCTGAGCTGATGTGAAAATCCCAGGCAGTTTCTCAAAGAAAGCTTGCAAGTCACTATCTCTATCAAACTTTTTTTTATTTCCTCTGGCATTGCACTTTTGTATAAGTCGAGGGGGCTGACTGACTGTGGTGTCTATGCTTGCTCAACGGTTATTTTGGTCGGTGATGGGGGTGGAGGCATTGATACAAGGTCGATGACATTTTCAGGTGCCGTCATGGTCTTTGCTTTCTTCAGTCGACCTGGTTGTGCTCCTGCACTGACAAAGCGCTGGAACTGTGTTTCAACCGGTACTTTATTTGCGGCGGCATCCTCAATGATTTTGAGGGCTGTAGCTGCTAATTAGTCCTCGTCCTCTGATGATTCAGCAATGATAATCTTGCACTTACCTTTTCCTTTTTGTTGTTCTTGTGTTTTTATTCTTTTTCTAGCTATTGCTATTTCTTTTGACAGTTTTCGGATAATTCTTTTCATTACAGCATACTCAGGGTTGTTGGGATCTGTCTCGCCTATCAGTGCTTGAGTCAGGATGTTACTTTCTGTAGCCTGGGGGATTATCTGCTGTTGTGGTTTTGGTTTTGCGGTCTAGGGTTCCATTCTTTTGGTGGTCAGAGGTTTGATAGTTATCTGGAGTCGGCTGGTGTGTTTGACCGGTGTCTCCCCCGACACAAATTTGCTGATGTAGAGGTTGAGCTCATAGTCTTCCTCTTTTTCCTGGTCCGTGAGTGGTTCTTCGATCGAGAAGTCGATATGTTTTTCTGCTGCCGATATTGGTATTTTTGTCTTGGCCTATTGGGATAGTTCTCAGAAGATCTAGTCGAGGGATTTGGCATTGGAATTTTCGCCTTGCATATACCACACCAAGGTATGGTCTAGTTCTAGCTAGATGTGGGAGTTCACCGGTAGACTTCATCAGATGTTTTAGGGCACCCTCCATCTAGTCATGCAGAATTTGAGTTGTTGGAACCAGTTGTCCAGAAATACTTTCCCATGCTCTAGTTCATGTAAGGTTCCTTTCTGGGAGAAGGGTTTAAATCTCCACATGTCAAACTTTGACGGTTCGCGAAAGACTGGGCTCCCCTCTGGGCAGATGTGGTACATGACAATCCATAAAATGAGAGAGGGGAACTTGATGATTCCCCTAGTTTCTTGACATCGCTCATAGATGGTTTTCACCATGTTGATGACATAATCACCCCATTTGTATATTCATCCGTCGGTAGCATTGGTGTCGACGGATTCTAGAATTTCTAACTTAAGGTCGCCACCTCGACCTGATAGGGTGAGTGTTATGGCAATGATTTTGGCCACAATCTGTGGAGTTCAGATTGTGATTTGGCTAATCATCAACCCCTTGGATTTTTTCCTGGAAGGTGACCCCGTGAGCTCTTTGACCAATCCTTATTTGATTCCGACTGGTACGGGGTCTCCTTTACTAGAGAGACCGGTCAACTTAAAGACGACATCTCCAGAGATGTCGATTGGCTCGTCGAAGTAGAATCAGCCATTATGATACCGACTGATTTTGAATTTGACAGCGGCTTCCTTCATGCCACCAAAGCTAGCCATCAGCGGTGCATTGGCATAGCTAAAGAGAGTGTTGCGTCTGACTTTTTCTGCTGCTTACGTCATCTTTTTTCCGACAAAGGCACATTCTTCTATTTCGGTCCATAGATTTTTCCATGGCCCTTCTTGTACTTTGGCATCTTTTATGTTTTTCAGTCTACGGACTAAAGGTGTATCCGCAGCCTGTATCTCCTTGGCCTTGGTCGAGGCTCTGGTTTGTTTAGGGGCCATTGTGTCGGTTTGGAGGTCAATGTCGCTAAGGGTTTCTCGGTTTTTGGTCGACTGGATGTTCTGATGCTCTGTGTGTATAGGTTGCAGTGAATGAACCTTCGATGGTCTAGTATTTATAGGTAATGTGGTGCATGTGTGGGGAAATGGGTGTATTAATGGCAGCCGTGATGTTCTAGCTGGAGTACGTGAGTGTGTGTTAGTGGTGAATTTATTTCGGTACTCGATGTCATGAATGCGTGATGGGACTATCGAGGTTGTCGATGGGTGTCGATAATGAGAATGGTCGACGGGCATAGTTAGTGGATGAAAGTGGTCGATGGTGCTAGGTCGATGGTCATGATTGTCAAGGTGGTGATTTCCTGTCATGGTTTTCTGTTTGTAGGGTATGAATTCATTTTTTGGAATTTTTGTTATTTTTTTTTTATTATGGATTTTGGTTGACGATTATGGTCGTTATATGAATTTTTTATTTTTTATTTTTTATAGTTTGTGTAAAATTTTAGTCGGGCTCCATTAACGAGCTTCCGGAATACCGTGCCTTGTAAGGTCCTTAGTCGGATGGATCCATTTGGATGTATCTCTTCGACAACGTAGGGTCCCATCCATTCTGTGTGGAGCTTCTTAGGTTTTCCTTTGACCCGAATATTGTATAATAAAGCAAGGTCTCCGACCGACAGGTTTTTATTTTTGATATTACAGTTGTGCCATGCTTTTTGTTGTTGTTTATGGATTTCCTGGTGTTGTATAGCCATCAGTCAGTGCTCTTCTAGCTTGCTAAGTTGAAATAGTCAGTCCTTCCTTCCCTGTTCGACATCGACATGTAGTATATCTGCGATAATAGGTGTCTTGTCGGAAGTGTAGTGGGACTACTGCTTCTTGTCCATAGACTAGTCAAAAAGGATTTTGGTTGGTTGATCATTTATAGGATGTTCTATATGCCCATAAGACTGCAGGTATTTTCTCATCCCAGTCATCCTTGTTAGTATTACATATTTTGGTTAATCCTCTTGTTAGTGTTTTATTGAATGCTTCAATTGCTCCATTCGACTGAGGATGATATGCGGTACTTCGACGGTGGTCTATTTGGAATTGGTCGGTTAGGGTTTTGATAGTTTTGTTGATAAAGTGTGTCCCCTGGTCGCTAATTAGGGTTAGCAAACATCCAAATCTAGTGATGATATTCTCATAGATAAACTTAGCAGCTATCTCACTAGAACATGTATCGATCGGTTCAGCTTCAGCCCATTTAGTGACATATTCCACTGCAGTAATGATATACCTTGCACCTGACCATTTTGCTGGTATAGGAAATGGTCCTATGAAGTCTATGGCCTAGATTTTAAATGTGACACTGAGGTATACTGATATCAAGGGAATTTCTGTACTAGGCATGAGTCGACCTAATCGTTGACATCTGTCACATTGACTAGAAATATTTTTGCAATCTCTGTGGAGTGTCGGCCACCATAATCCTGACTGTTGGATTTTATTTGCAGTTGTGTCAGCTTGAAAATGTCCTCCTGCAGGTCCATAGTGTGCTTCATGGAGAATGTGGTCTCGTTCATGTTCTAGTTTCTTTCAGCCTTGTTTAATTTTCAGCTGCTATAAACTATGGGATAATCCATACCATCATCTCCTGGTTATGTTAGGATTGCTCCTATTGCTAGGCCTGATGCATCAATATGGACATGGAACTTGATCGACTAGTTTGAAAAATTTAAGATGGGGGCTTCGACTAATTTTCTTTTTAATTTTTTGAATGATATGTGGAATTCCTCTGTCCACTTAAACTCTTGATCTTCCCTTAGTAGTTCTTCAAGAGGATAGGTCATATCTGAATAGTATCTTATGAATTTTCTGTAATAGCCTGTGTGGCCAAGTAACACACTCACTTGTTTGGGGTTTACTGGTGGTTTTAGGTCGAGGATGATTTTAATATTTGCAAAGTCGGACTTGATACCTTCCTTACAGACAATGTGCCCTAATAATATCCTTGTGGGGGTCAGAAATATACACTTCTTGATATTTATGGAGAGTTGAATCTGTCCACATCTCTCCAGCATAAGTTGGAGCCATTTGCAATGTTCTTTTAGCGTAGAGTATATTGTCCAGTCATCTAAGTATACTGCCATGGTTTTGTAAATGTATTCTTGAAATTTTTTAACAACAATTCAAGAGAACACTGTAGGTGCATTCTTTAATCCAAAAGGCATAACTTTGTAAGCAAAGGAACCAAATTCACACACAAAGGTTGTCTTATTTTGGTCCTCTTTAGTTATTGGTACTTGGTTATAGCTTGAGAATCCATCTGTAAATGAGTAGCATTCATGCCCTGCAAATTCATTCAAGATTTCATCTGCATAAGGTGTTGGAAATGGGTCTGTCAGTGTTACTTTATTTAATTCCCTGAAGTCGACACAAATTCTCAATTTGGTCAGGTCATGTTTCTTAGGTTGTACAACCATTGGACTTTCCCATTCTGATTGGTCAATAGGGTAGATGATGCCTGCTACTAACATGTTGTCAATTTCCTTTTTGACTATCTCCTTGTATTTGTGAGCTAGCTTATAAGGTCTTTTCTTCACAGGTCGAACATCAGGTTTAGTATTAATTTTCATTTCTCCCATTTCCTGGAATAAGCCTTTTAGGTCTTTGTAATCTCTAGCAAATACATCTTGGAATTCCTTTAGTAAGTTCACTATCTATGTGGTTTGTTGTTCACTCCAGTAGTCTCCAATATTTGCCATTTTTGGTTGATCATCATTCGAGATGTCGAATTATTTAGTTTTGACCTTGGCATCTAGCCACTCTGGTGCTTTGGCTTCATTGATCATTTGAATTCCTTCTTTGAACTGTGAGAATGTGGCAGGGAAGTTGGATGCAGTCATTCGGTCGGTATCTGTTTTGTCTATCGTTTCCACTTTCATGATGGTGCAAATAGGTTTTGTTGTTTCGACATGGTTGGTCTTCCATCTAAAGCTTTTCCCTTCTATTTTTTCATTTTCTAATTGTAATCTTATCGACTGAGGCTTTAGCTGTGTTTGTACTTTGTTACATTCCCTTATCTGTCGGTGATCTGGTAAGGGTTTATCTTTGGTCGGGTGGATAAATTCTTTAATTTGTTTTGTTGTTTTGACCAAATTTCCATCTTGAGGTATAAAGCTGAAATCTTTAATAAAATTTTCCCTGATTTCATGCCAGAAGAAGGTTTCACCTATAGCTTCTTCCATTTTATACCATTTGTTTGGTAAGTTGGCTAGAGTTTATGGGAACAAGCGTGGCCATGCTCATTCATCCTTATATCCAACTCTTCTCCACTCATTTTCACAGGTTTTGATATGATCTTTTGGGTTTTGCCCTTGAGTGAATACAGGTATGTGAGCTTGTTGGGTTAACTTTTTCCTCCAAACCTTTCGACAAAGTAAGTCGAAGCAGTTGTACAAGTCTGTAGTCTTGTCTGATGGGTATCCCACCATTTAGCAGCTTGTCCTGTAAAAGTTTCAACTAGGATTTGAAGTCGGCCATGTTCACCAATATTTTTGGAGACTTGTTCAACATGCATGACTGGTGATTCCCTTTCCTTATATCTTGGTAGTTGTGTAGTATTCGGGTTGGTCGGTTGTAAAGTAGGGTGTTCCCGAATTTTCTTTTCAAATTTTTTTGGGACAAGGGATACTATGAAGCACTGTTGGGTGGGATTTTTTTGTACTTTTTGTATAGTCTAGCACCCTCTTGCTTGTGTTTCATAGTTCTTGACCTCCCAATCGTACAATTCAGCATCGGAATTATAATCGATTGAGTCTAGGTTACCTAAGTAAAGCTCTCCGTGGATGTTTGGTTCTGTGTAGTTTGCGTTGTTGTGGATTTGATAGAGCTGTCGGACGTCGACTTCTTCATCAATGGGTTCAATCCAAGGTTCCACTTGAGACGGATGAATGGGTACAATGACCTTTTTCCCATTTCCTTTTAATTTGATTCATTCCTTGTCCAGGGATATGGATGCTTTCATATTTCTACCTCAAGGTTGACCAGCTAGCACTGGGAAGGAGCTACATCCTTCCTTTGGGTCGATGATTTCGAAGTCGACCTTAGTCAAGATTCCTTTTATGGTCATGTCGATGTTTTTCCAAGCTCCAATGGGTTCAATTAGGCCTTGGTCGGCGAGTTTTAGGTATATGCCTGACTTGTAGAGTCGAGGTCTGCCCATTTGTTCCCAAGTATCACGATTCATGATGTTTACTTGTGAGCCAAAGTCGAGCACTACTTGTTGGACGTGATAACCTTCGATTTCTAGGTCGACAAGTGGGTCGGCATGACTTTTGTCTTTTTTATTTAAGCTGCAGATGTTCTTTGTTTGTTTTTTTGAGTGGGTACCTTTGATTTCATGCTGCAAATCGATAAACTAGGATACTGATTTGTCTATTTGAACGAGCTGGATTAGTATATTTATTGTGTTAGGTCGACTGTTCTGATTGTTTTCTTATCATGCAATTTCTTTGAATACATTAGTTGCTTCGTTATATATTTGTTTTTCCTTGAGTGGGTTAGTGTATTTTTCCTTGAGTGGGCTAGGATATACACTTGACTCTTTTATTTTATTGATTCATGGGTTATCTGCTCCTATTTTTGTTCCTTGTCGAGTTACAATATGTAAATTTTTGGTGGTTATTACATCATTTTTTTGCGCACAGGACAAGACATTAACATTTTTTTTCGTATTAATTTTTTCTAACATGGTAGGGAAATCCTCTAGCGAGTGATCCCCTACCCCACAGTGAGTACATAATTTGAGATCAGTTATGTCCTTCTATGGACAGTCTGCATACTGGTGACCCTATTTATAATAGGTGAAGCACTAGATGGGTCAACACGGTCGGTTGTCGCGATTCCCGGGGAATCGACCCCTTCCTCCATAACCTAGGCGTCGATTATCATACTGGTGCTCGTATCGTCGACCATCGTATCTTTGACCGTTTGGATAGTTTTCTAGATTGTTTTGCTTGTTATGTTGTGCCACTGCATTCATTTGGTAGACTGCCTGATAGTTCTGTTTGTTCTTTAGGTTTAACTGACAGTCGACCGTGTTATGACTTTTGGTCTCACAGACGGCGCACCAGGAAGCCTTGCTATTCTTCATGTTGAATGGGCAGTCTTTCATTGAGTGATATTTGTGTTCCTGGCAAATGTCACAAAAGGATTTGGTATATACAAATCGAACGTCTTGTCGGCTATATTCTTGTCGATAGCTATCTTTCGAATGGCTGGCCATCGAGCATTTGGTGCACCATATCTCCTGATTCTTGAGGCTTAGTTCCTTCAGAGAATTCTGTATGTTCTTAAGCTGTTCTTCCAATCTGTGGTCCATGGGGTAAGTAGGTATGTCTTCTTCCATCTCCACCTGAAGAGATTTTGTTAGCGCATCTTCATAAGTTTTGAACATCTCCAGACTGATGTGTTGGCGTACTTTCTGAGATATCCCTACAAGAAACCATTGGATTAGTAACTGCTCATCTATAACATAATCCAACTGGCTTAGTAGGTCTTTCCAACATTTATCATAGTCACAGACAGTCTCCCTTGGCTTTTGTGATGTGGTTTTGAGTTTTTTCGCGGCCAGGTGATTAGCATCTGGGGTTTTAAAAAATGACAAAAATTGCACCTTAATCTCAGCTTTTGTCGCTCTGGGATGTCTTTCTGAAAAGGTCATGTACCATGTCAATGCCCTTTTCCTTAAGGAACCTATGAACTATGCCATTTGTCTATCCTCGTTTGTAACTTGGTTGGCCTCCCAAGTCGACTCGCAGATGAACCAATGTCATCTGGGGTCCTCATCTCCCTCATAAAGAGGAATGTGAGCCAATTCATGACCCATGCTTGAATCATTGTCATTGCTCTCAGGAGGTGGTGGTGGTGGAGGTGGAGGTGGTGATGAGGGTGGTGGGGTTATTGGTGTGTTCGTCTTCATGGAACTCTGGTCGTCGAAACTTCCATTCTCATCAGTTGTCGATTCTTCATCGACTTGTAGTTGTTTGATGTCATCTTCTACTATCGATGGTTCACTGCAACTATTTGTCTGCAGTTCTGAATGTTCTGTTTCTTCTAAATATGTATTTGGTGGGGGGGAGTGCTCCTTCATGTGTCGGTAAGAGCAAGTGGATACTTTGGTTGGAGGGTGCTGCTTGAAATGTCACCCAATTTCCTTCCTCTGGTCGACGTATAATAAGGTGTCGTCCAATATATGTATCATTGCCTAGTCGAATACATATACTAAAGTCACCAGCTCATATTCGGAGGTCATCTTCAACAATAGTATGTATTCGAGTACGCAGATTCAATGGAGAGAGGGTTGTTCCTTCATTGGGAGCTCTTAGCTAGAGAGCTTCTAGCTGCTCTATCCACAATTCTTCCTCCTTAGGGGACGCTTCTTGTTCCATGCCTTCTTTATGTCGGTCATGACCCGACTCTGGCGGACTCTCTTCCCGGTCATTTTCCCTAGTGTTCCTTCCTCTTTGCAGCTCTAAGGCTCTTTCTTGTCTTGCTTCCCTTCTCTGGTGTCTCTCTTCCCTTTCTATTTTATGAATGTCCAACATACCTTCGTATGATACTATTCTCTTGAGTTCCTTTTAGTTGACTTCTCATTACTGGTGACTGGTATCTACTTCTAGTCGACTAGGATCCACTATATTCTATCTCAACATATGACCAGCTACCCCCCCATAGCCTACCTGACGCTTTTTAGAAAGCTCGGATAGTTCAATCTATTTGCTTAGGAAGTATTCCCACTCCCTTTCTGCAATAATTTTTTCTCACTTCCTCTGCTTCTCCACCCAGTTAGTGTTTGATGGTTGTTCGTGAAGTGGTGGACGAGGTTCAACAATGTGTCCTGCTCCTTTCTCGATCAAGAATTTGAACAACAAGGTTGGTAGGGAACACAAAAATTGTTTGGTGAAATCCGTGTAAAATTTCTCCTTGACGGTTTCCACCGAAGTTCTGTCTTCGACTGCTTGCTCCTCACAAAAGTTGTCAGCGATTTTCTCAAACCAATCCAACAAATTTGTTCTACCTCCTCAGATCAGTTTTTCCAGCAACTGTTGTTCTTTAGTTGCGTCTGAATTTCTCATCCAGGAGTTTCTTCAAGAGTTGGGGCACTGATTCGATAAAATTTTCATGCGTCTTTGTGAAAAATATTTCTTTTGCTTGTGCGACTGTTAATCTGTTCCTTCACACATAGTTCTGCAAATAGTTTGCAATTTTACGTTCCCACTAGTCCTTAATCTCCTGCTCTGGTATCATATGTTAGCATATATTCCATTCGTGTAATACCGGAAATGAAACCAATGTTGTAATATTATAGATCACATAAGGTTACCAATAATACACACTAAAACATATATAATTAAACAGAGACAAGAGATAAGAACAAATAGGAAAATTAACAGATTATATTACACGAAAATGAGTTCATACAACACAGAGAACTGAACTGAGTTCTCATCTGGCTCAACAGCCTAATATATATGATTACAGAATGGTTTACAAAATAACTACCTGTCGGTTTGGTGAACCGACATGGCCTTAGGTGGCTGACCTATTCTCTTAGTTTAGTCGGCCGACCGACTTAGTCGGCCCATCGACTAAGTCGGCTCTCATTTAAGTCAACTTATCGACTTGCTCCTTTTACAAAAAATAAGAAACTAAGAAACAAAACATGAAATATGGTTATACCTTCTCTTGGGTGGAAATGGGCCACCATGCCCTAGCTTGTGGAAGCACCTCTCTTGGATGGGGGAGCAATGGCTCAATGGAAATGGAGGAGAGGGAGTGTGGGTGGCTTGAGAGGCAAAGGTATCAAGGCATCCACAGGAAGCACAACAATATGCAAGGGAGAAGTTGTTTGAGAGTGACCCCCCACCCTCCTTTTATAGCTTTTCCAAGGGGTTTTAGGGGTTTAAGCCCTTGGTCAGGGCTTTAGCCCCTTTTTTGGGATTTTAGCCCCTTTTGCCCTAACTTTAGCTCCTTTTAGGGTTTTAGCCCCTTTTTGGGGGTTTTAGCTCCTAGGAGACTATTTTGGGCTCCTTTTCAGGGTTTTCAAGCCCTTTTCTTTGTCCTTAGGTTATTTTGAGGGTGTGGGGGTCTAATGGAGTGATATGAGGGTCGTGAGATGGTGTCCTTGGGTGGTGTAGGCCATTGAGAGCTGAGTGGGGGATTTTGGGGTTAACAATGCCTACACAGGAACTAATTTTAGAGGTGACCCTGATCTACCACTACCACCTAGTGCTTAGTGGGGAGATATTGGTAAGAAGCAAAAACCCTAAAATGTTGATCATGTTTTATACTTTTATATTTTTATGTTTTTATGGGTAGTAACAAGACCTAAATTTTTTACATGCAGATGTTGGTGGTACACGGCCTCGAGAATCCTCTCCTATGGATAGACGAGCTAGGGCTCAATTTCTTCATAGGGGTGATGACCACCTTACTGAGTTGGAGGAGGACTTAGAGTGGCTGACTCTTGAAATTCTTGACGCAATGATATGTGACCTCCCCATGAGGTATCAGAGACATACTACATGATTTCTAGGCCGTTTCAACCGACTGCTTTGCAAGGTAGCACAGGTCATCATGTGCTATCATGCGCATCACTAGATGGTGGAATGCATGATGTACTACTGAAAGCTTACTAGCTTTAGGGTTTTGTATGATTTTGGTATTTCCTAAAAGCCACAGTGTTATAGATGAGGTCTCGTGAGAAAATTGTTTTGTAAAAAACACTTTATATATATATATATATATATGCTCTAGTTGTTCTTTTCAGATGTCCACCAAACCTTTCTTCTAAGGTTGATACAAAATTCATTTTTACAATGTTCTGTGTTAATGGTTTGTTCATGTTCTTCTTTTTTCACCAGACAACCAAATTTTAGCTGTGACTGAGTAGCTACCTTACCTCTGTTTAAAAATTCCATACAAAAGCTCTCTTTATTTATATCCATATCTTGACTCTATAGCCCAATTGTCATGTGTTCAGTTTCAACCAATCTTACCAATTACAAACAGTTTTTCTTATACATATCTGGACTTCTTAATATTTTGTGAGAGATCCCTCTCGAAAGAGGAAAAATCCAGTTTTCTCTACACTTGAGTGTGTTTGTGATGTGTACTAAATAGAGAGTCTAGCTCTCTATTTATACTAATCTCGACATGACTAAAACCCTACTAGGGCTGACCTCTACTAGGAGAGTCTAATAACCCTAGTGCCCCAGAACTGTGGGGACTTTAACCCTTAGACAATTGGAGGGTTACCCACAATGACTTGACATGACTTGTTTACATTATTGATCCTCCCGATCAGAAGATCGGGGCATGACAACATGACTCAATTACATTATAGATACATCAAGGAATAAAGATTGGGTTACTATACATAAGATACATAGATGAATACATTCTAAAGTTAAAAATACATCAACACTCCCTCTTAACTAGGAATATATTCTTTTGACACAATTTTCAGCACTAGTCTTCTTCTCTCATCATCTGCATGTTCAAGTCTTCTTAGTCTCTAAGTCATCTTCATCTTCAAGTCATATTCATCTTTGAATCTAGATCATCACTCGATCTGGATCATCACTGGACATCATCATTGGATCTGGATCATCACTGGATCTAGATCATCACTCAATCTGGATCATCATTGGACATCATCATTGGATCTGGATCATCACTGCTAGATCATCATCACTAGATCTGGATCATCACAGGTGCTATCTCATGATTCTTCTCATCACAGGAAGTTCTACAGAGCCAACCCTTTTTCATGCTGGTTGTAGGCCTAGCCTCCATGTAGGTATTCTTCAGCACTTATATCTGACCTACTCGTCAGAAAGGCATAGCACTCACATCCATCCAGGCGGGAACACATCCTACCACAATGATAGAGGGTCTCCGCACTTCCATCCAGGATGGAACACATCCTACCACAATGATGGAAGATCTCTGCACTTCCATTCGTCTAGGTTGGAACACATCCTACCACAATGATGAAAGGGCTCTGCACTTACATTCATCCAAGCTGGAACACATCCTACCACAATGATGAAAGGGCTATGCACTTACATTCATCCACGCTGGAACACATCCTAATGCAATGATGAAAGGGCTTTGCACTTACATTCATCCAGGCTAGAACACATCCTACCACAATGATGAAAGGGCTCTGCACTTACATTCATTTAGGATGGAACACATCCTACCACAATGATGAAAGGGCTCTGCACTTACATTCATCCAGAATGGAACACATCCTACCACAATGATGAAAGTGCTCTGCACTTACATCCATTCAGGCTGGAACACATCCTACCACAATGATGGAAGGGCTTGCACTCATATCTGGTCTTGTAGGAACCAATCCTATATTCATATCAAAATGGCCCCCAGTCCTCAACTGAGCTACCTAGTAACTAACCAGGTGCCTCCATTCTCCTAGAGAATGGCAGTTTCCCTTACATATGACCTACTCGTCGAAATGACCAACACTCACATCTGACATGGGAGGAACCTAATCCTTTAGCCATGATAGAATGGTTCATCCCTTACATCTGATCAAGTGGGAACACATCCCTTTATCACATCAGAATGGCTTCTCAGTCCTAGACTGATTTTTCCTAGTAATTTACTAGGTACCTCCATTCCCAGAATGGCAGTTGCCCTTACATCTATCCTACTCGACAGAATGGACAGCACTCATATCTGACATGGAAGGAATCAATCCTCTCACCATGATAGAATGGCTCAGCCCTTACATCTGACCATGGAAGGAACCAATCCTCTCACCATGTCAGAATGGCTATGGGTCTCATCACTTTCTCTTGGAGGAAACCTCGATCTAGAGAATACCAACCTTCTCCTTGAAGTACTCGAACTTTAGTCTAGCCAATGGATTCATTAATACATTAACTATCTCTTCCTTCATCACAACATACTGGAGCTTCACTACTCCCCTCTGCACCATATCCCTGATATAGTGATACTTGATCTCGATATGCTTCGACTTGTCATGGAACACTGGATTCTATGACAACTTCCCACAACTCTGGTTGTCACAATGTATACAAGTAGCATCCAACTGGAGATCAAATAAATCAGACAGTATCTTTCTCAACCATACTGCCTCACAACTAGCTGAACAAGCTATGACATACTCTGCTTCAGCTGTACTCATTGCCACATAGGATTTCTTCCTACTAAACTAAGAGATCACACCTGATCCCATACTGAAGCAACACCCTGAAGTGCTCTTCCTATTGATGGCACTTCCTACCCAATCTGAATCAACATAACCTTCTAGGTTAATCTTTTGATTCTCATCGTACTTGAGCCCATAATCAACTGTACCTTTCAGGTACCTCAAAATATTCTTTGCAGCAATCAAGTGAACATGTCTCAAATCTGTCAAGAATTGGCTCAAGGTGTTCACAACAAAGAAAATATCTGGTCTCGTGTTCATCAAGTACATCAAGGACCTAATCATCTAATGATACATCATAGCATCAACCGACTCTGATGAAGCATCGTTCAATAACTTCAGATTCGATTCCATAGGTGTGGCCATAGCTTTGCAGTCCATCATCTCAAACCTCTTCAGGATCTCTACTACATACTTCCCTTTTCTAAGGAAGATTCCATCTGCCCTCTGCCACACCTCCATACCTAGAAAATAATGCATCATCCCTAAGTCCTTCATTTTGAACTCAGCAACAAGCTTTCTCTTCGTATCAGCAATCAACCCATCCATAACTATCACAAATAGATCATCTACATATAGTAGAAGCATCACTGGGTTGCCATATTCAACCTTGTAGTATAGGTTAGAATTTGCTTTACTCTTGGTAAAGCCCAAAATGGATAGAAAGCTATCAATTCTGCCGTACCATGTCCTGGCTGCCTGTTTCAAACCGTATAGGGCTTTCTTCAATCTGCACACATGAGACTCCCTGTCATGTGTCTCAAAACCGAGTGGCTATTCTACATACACTTCCTCTTCCACTACACCATTTAAGAAAGAAGTCTTGACATCCATCTGGTGTGTCTTCCATTTCATCACTACGGCCAGAGAAAGTACTGATCTGATGGAAGTGTATCTAGCTACAAGTGCAAAGGTTTCTTCATAATCTATTCCTTCTTTCTGAGAGAAACCCCAAGCCACAAATCTCGCCTTATATTTTTCAATGCTACTGTCTGCAGCATGTTTGATCTTGTAGATCCATTTAGAAGTTACAACTAACTTCCCTTCTTGGAACAACATCCCAAATATCATTCTTCATGATCAATTGATACTCTTCGATCATAGCATCCTTCCATTCTTTCCATTCTGCCGCTTCTTCATAACTGGAAGGTTCTTTATCAATGAAATCACATAGTAAAGCTACATACCCGGAGCAGGATCTAGTCCTCTTTCTTTCTCTATGATTCTCTTCTAGAGCCCCATATCTTTCCACACCTTGGATAATTTCACGTACCCAAGCAGGTTTCCTCTTATGAGGATTCTTCTCTAGAGGTGGATCTATAGGTTTTTGTGGTTCTTCAAAATATTGATGAGCTTCTTCATTCATGGTTGTATCATGAATTATGGGTGGATCTACTTCTTCAGGTTCTTCAACAGGTCTTCTTCTAGGTTTGTTGTAAGTTGGGTCTTCATCAAATGTCACATCCCTGCTGATGTCAATCTTCTTATATCCTAGGAAATATATTCTATAAGATTTCGAGCTTTCAGAGTATCCCACAAATATACCCTTCGTTCCTGAAGGATCTAATTTTGTTCTCTTCTCTTTTGGAATGTGTATGTACACAAAAAAACCGAATATTCTGAGATGGCTGACTACTAGTTTCTTTCCAGAGAAGACCTCTTTAGGAGTCTTGTTCTTGAGTACTCTATGTGGAGTACGGTTCTGTACATACACCGTTGTTTTGGCAGTTTCAGCCCAAAGATGCATAGGAATATCTTGATCATGAAGCATAGCTCTTGTCGCTTCCATGATAGTTATGTTCTTCCGTTCCACAATCCCATGCTGTTGTGGATTATAAGGAGTGGAAAACTCCCTCTTAATCCTTGATTCATTGCATAGCTCTTTGAATTTATTCGAAGTGAATTCTCCACCATTATCTGATCGAAAAGTCTTGATCTTCTTTTCAATGTGGTTCCCGATCAAGGATTTGAATTCTTTGAATTTGCTGAATACTTCGTCTTTGTTCTTCATGAATTAAACCCATGTCTTCCTAGAAAAATCATCAATAAAAGAAACATAATATGCATACCTGCTTAGTGAGCTTGATGACATAGGACCGCATACATTGGAGTGGATGATTTCTAGGATTCCTTTGGCTTTGCTTTCGCTTCTAGGAAATTTCTTCTTTGTATTCTTTCCTTTCCCACATCCTTTGTAGACCCCATCATGTTTTGCTTGGAGTTCTGGAAGTCCTTCAACAAATTTGCTTGCAATTGACAGTGCTCTGTAATGCACATGTGCAAGCCTTCTATGCCAAATTTCACTTGTCTCTACTGTGTCATGGACCAATGCTTGTTCTGGATGACCCTTTAATTTGTACAATCCTCATTCTTGTTCTCCAATCACAACCGCATCATCAATAGTATTTCCTCTTTGCCACATGATGACTTGACCATCTATGAATGCAACCCCCATTCCTTTTTCATCTAGTGCAAATATGGAGAGGAGGTTCTTCTTGAGTCCTGGCACAAACAATACTTTCTTCATTGTTAGAGACTTTCCAGAGTCTATTTTATGGGAAGATTCCCCACTACCTTTTATTGGATATTAGTAGTCATCTCCTAGCTTCACTTTGTGAGGCGATTCATGTTCTGACAGTCTCACAAAGGATTCCTTGAATCCAGTCATATGTTTGGAAGCCCCACTGTCTATAATCCAATCATCACTTCCATGAGTAATGTTACCTATGAGAGCGGAGATCAAAACATATTCATCCTCACTTGAAGAATCTTCACTTTCATATCTGGTTCTTTTCTTGGATGGTGCATCATCGTCTGCAGCATGAGCATGATGTCTTTTCTTGTTCCCCTTCTTCTTATGAGAGTGAACCTTGTTCTTAGGACAGTATTTTGCAAAGTGTCCTCTTTCATCACATGTATAACATATTAATTTAGATAGGTCCTTTCTACTATTATCTCTATGATGAATATTCTTACCTTTGGAGTGATGAGCTCTTCTTCTACCTTTCTTGGAGTGAATTGTGAGAGCTTGATATTCACTTCCCATCTTCTCTTCTCAAGATTCTATTCGAGCTTCTTCTTAAGAAAATTATTCCCATAGTATGCTAAATTTGACTAACTTCTTTCTGGCACAGATTCCTTGGATGAATGAATCCCATGACCTAGGAAGGCCATTCAATGTTGTCATCACAATTTCTGCATTCTCCACTTCTTCATCTACAGCTTCTAATTGTTCCTTGATCTGAGAAACCCTTGTGAATTAATACTAGATGGTCTTTGCATTATGAATCTTCACATTCTTCAGTTGATTCCTCAGAGTCATCTTTCAGTTTATGTTCTTCCTTTCAAAAAATTTGATTAGGGCATCAAACATAGATTTAGGTGTCTTGAGAGAGGACACCTATGGGATAAGGTGATCCTTGATAGAATCAGAAATTATCCTCTTTTCCATAACCATATTCTTATTATGTAAGGCCTTAGCCTCATCTCCCTCTGGAACTGGGACCTCCTCATGGATGTAGGAGTCTAACTCATTCTCTTCTAGGACTGGGGAGATCCTATACTTCCAGGATCGAAAGTTATCAGCTCCCTCAAGCTTTTCATTAAGCTTGGTATGATGGGACATCTTAAACTGAGAACCTCAAATGGAAATACAAAAGATTTATATCTTACCAAGTCAAAATGTCAGATTTGGATTTGGAGCTGAAATCCCGTAGTACTGGATCAGGAGCAAATTTGGGTTTTGGTTTTTCGGAGATCTATCCACCCAAATGCCTTGAAATTTATCCCTAAATTTGATTTTGGGGAGGAGATCAATCCAATCCTGGGCTCACTAAAAAATTCCTCTTCTGTGAAAATCCCTAATTTCCAACAGTAGTGTTGGGTCCAAAATTGTAAAACCTCAGAATTGGATTCTGCTTCGACAGAAAGATACGCCATAGGGAGGAGAGTTATTCCACCCTAATTTTGCTAAAAATTTGTGGAGAGAGATCCAAAAAATAGGAAGCCCTAGTTTCCGTAGCTGCACAGTGTCTTCTTCTCAGGTTAGCTCTGATACCAGGTTAGTTTTTCAACATTAAGCTAGCATTATTAGGATCTTTAACTGAGAGAATAACAAGTACAACAATCAAACACAAGAGACAATGAATATAGTGTTTTTCCTTGGGGAAACCATAAATGGAGAAAACCCCACAACTTCGTTAGAGATAGAATCAACACTAAAATGGTAAAAGCCCAAAATAGTAAGTGATCTCCTGACAGCAGTAACCTTCTTCTTATCTAGCCCCAGTGTCTTTTCCTTCCTCAACTATGTGCTACACTTGAGTGTGTTTGTGATGTGTACTAAATAGAGTGTCTAGCTCTCTATTTATACTAATCCCGACATGACTAAAACCATACTAGGGCCGACCTCTACTAGGAGATTCTAATAACCCTAGTGCTCGAGAATTGTGGGGACTTTAACCCTTAGACAATTGGAGGGTTACCCTCAATGAATTGACATGACTTGTTTACATTATTGATCCTCTCGATCGAAACATTGGGGCATGACAACATGACTCAATTACATTATAGATACATCCCGGAATAAACATCGGGTTACAAAACATAAGATACATAGATGAATACTTTTTGAAGTTACAAATACATCAACACCTACTCTGTAGTTGTTCATGAACAACTCATGTTCCGGTATTGCACCCAGTCTTTTATCTACAACAACTTGACATCTATTGTATGTGACTAGCATTCTTTTGTAGTATTGAACACATAATCCTTTCGTTTTCTTCACATTCTTCTTGAATTCTTCCGCAGTATTTATTGCCAACTCCAATAAGTCATAATCCTGCTTTAAACTATGTCGATCTTCAACTGGTAGCTCCCCAGGGGTTTCTTCATTTGTTTCTATCCACACTATGCTTCCAGTAAGGACCTCCAAAATATCTTGAGATCTGTCTACAAAATATGAAGTGGTGTCCAAGATTTCTTCTAATCTACTATCTATTTGCAGAATCTTACACCTTTCTTCCTCAATGCATACTTGTAGTTGGTGGATTTTCTTCCTCTGGGCTAGAACATATTCTTTCAAAGGTTGGACATCCATCTTCTGTTCCATAGCATCTTTCAATTCTACTGTTAATGAATCATTCTATCCCTCCAAAGACGCTATCTACATTTGACATTGTTTCCCTCTCTCTTCAGTGGCAACCTTTTCTGATTCCAGCTCAATTACCTTGTTTTGCAGCTGGACCTTCTCTGAACTTAGAGTCTCGTATGATATTTGAAGGCCAGTCTTCTTAGTTTTCAGCACTTGAAGCTCTAACTGCAGTTTCTATAATTCTTCCAAGCTGTTCTGAGCATTTTTCTCTACAGCAATTTCTAAATTCATCTTATTTGCTTGAAGAGTCTGTAGCTCTACCTTTGAAGTCTTCACTTCATTTTGCATGTCCTCAAATTTTCTCTTCAACTTGTGGCCTTCATCTCTTTATTTCTTCAATGTTTCTTTTAACTGAGGTGTGTTCTTTCTTGATTGCTCCAGATCCGCCATCAGTCTATCTACATTATCTTTCGTAGCTTGGGTTAATGCCACCCCACTTCTTGTGTTCAATCTCAGATCTGAATCTATGCCATACACCAAAGTTTTATCAGTTATCATCTTACCTGGTTGTCTTTCTATTTCAACCTTTTTTCGGTTCTTCTGACAATCCTTTTCTTCTCCTTGTCATAGAAGATAGTGCTGAAATCAGGGACCTCTTCTCCTTATTTCTACTTGAAAGGTAACAAATTCATTTCCGAAAACACCACTTGTTCTTGAGTGCTTCTAGAAATTGCAGTAGGCTCCTAAGGATCAAGATTATCTTGTCCATGACCTATGTTTGTATCATCATGTGCCCCTTGAGTGTCTATTGGGTTATTAGGCTGCTGATCTATTTTAGATCCTGTCAATCTTAAACCTTCAGTTTCTTCTTGTTTTTTCTTTATCTCTGCATCTTCCTTCTTCTTTATTTCCTCCTCCTTCTTTGCTGCTTCCTCGACAGCTCTCTTTCTTCCTTGTTCTTCATTCTTGAGCCAATTTTATGCCTCTTGTGATAGCCTCCTAGCATCCTCTTCCCTTTTTTTGTCCTCTTCTTCTTCATATTTCTTCTGTGTGGTTTTTCCCTTTCTTCCCACAATGGTGATTTTCTATTTAAATATCTTCTTTAATGCAGTCATATTCTTTGCATTTCTGAAGATTTCTTCATCCTTGTCCCAGAAATTTGCGTATTTAAAATGAACATTTGCCTTCTTGCAATGATTTGGAACCTTATTTTGGGAGTCATTCCTGTGGAAGTTCATCTCACCAAAATGAAAGTGCTCCAACTCCTTCACGAATTCTACAGTTTTTTTGACCTTTGTAAACTTATAACTCCCTAACCAGAAAAGTATGGTAGGATATGCTGCCTTCTTATGTTCGAACAAAAAACTTCCAACACCATCAATGTATACCTGCCTGATTGCTTCTTTATGTAACACATAATTAGTGGCATATTTGGGGAGTAGACAAGGTTTCCTAGAGCCACCATACATTCTGATGTACATTCCCTCTTCAGTCAAATAGTAACTCCCATGGTCTTCAATGACTTTGAATGCCTCTTCGGACATGCAGTTGCATTCTGCAGGAAAATTAAAGTGTACAAAGGAATAATGAAGTGTTCACATATCTCTTTGTAGTGGCTGTAGTATTTGTGTTCCCAAAATAATTTGTATGCCATGTATACAGGGGTCATGTCCCTATCCCAATTACACCTCAAAGCTGGAAAGGACTAGGTACATAATATACAGTCCACTAAGATAGAGATCATGTAGAAATATGACTTCTTCTGTGACACCCCTCCCAAAGCTGAAGATATGCATGCTGAGAGGCTATTGGACACTATGATTTCCCAGTTGAATATGGTCCCCTGAGTGGCCACCTAGAAAATGATTGGTATCCATCCCAATTTGAAAATTTTTCCATGAGCTCTCCCAAACACTCTATTCAACATCAGTGCTATAAATCTATAAGGGGTCCTGAGAGTGGTTGTTTCATATTCCCCTGATGGCCTGGTTCGAAAGTTCTTCCCTGGTATCATCATTCTCTTAACTATTTCTGCTAGGTCCAAATTTGTCTCTTTCAACCAACCTTTAGTTAAGTATATTTGAGCAGGAGGCAGGTATGCAGCATAGCCCTATTTGGCAATATTTGCTAAAATCATCGTGGTCACATCTACCCTAAGCAGGATCCAACCAATCACTTCTGAGCATGGGAACAACTTAGGTCTCATGGCCACTTTCATAAGGGAAGATTTCTCGATGTTTGCATAAATCCTTAGTTCTTCAAATCCTACATCAGGCACTTTTTGATTTGCAATCATTTGGTATATTTCACCCCACTTGTAATCTGGCTCTACTCCAGTGGTGGCTCTGGTATCTTCATAAATGTATTCCAACTTGGTGATGATTTCCAAATCTAGTTCTCCCTCTGCAACAGGATCCTTCTTCTTTTGTCTTTTAGACATATCTCCTTAGCAATGGTTACCTTGGAAAGAAAGCTGTGCAGTCGATGGGATGGTCCGAAACTTCCATGGCAGCACTCCAAACGAACAAAATCTCAACAACTAAGCACATTGGTATAGTTCAACTCGACAAGGAGAGAGCAAACGTGAGCTTTTACAAGGATTAAAAAAAAATACCCTATCCCAATATATAGACCTTCCAGTGAAAAAGATGGCAGGAAAAACCTCAATCGGTGGTCGAAACTACTAAAACATCAGATGATTAGTTCACGAAGGAGCTACAACGGCGGGTGACAGACAAACTATGGGTTCCACGACCAATTGAAAACATCGACGACTGGATGCTTGGAAGACTAAATAATAATGCATTGGCAAATAAACCATCTAAATGTCGAAGAGATAGGGTGATCGACCGCCGCAATGGAGGATGACAAACTTCCTACGGACCCCACAAAGCATAAAAACATCGGCAATTGGAACAACTAATGACTATGCATCGGTGACTCAAATATCAATGGTTCCGCTCTGTTGACAACACAAATGACTAGCCCTCCGATCAATTTCCAAACACTGTTCCAATAGAAAAAATGAGCAAATCATTTAAAAGCAAAAAACCCGCGAGATCGACAAAGATATGGGATTTCCGTCAGGGTGCTTGCAATCTGCCGTCCGAAACGGTGGCAATACAAAAGACTAATGCTATGACTGTGATAAAACAGGAAACATCGATAGTCAAAAAGTTTTGAAAAAAAAAGGAGATAAAACCATCGACAAAAAACATGATTGTCCATCGGGATGTTCATAATTTACCTTTCGCAATGGCGGCCGCATAGAGAACTACTTCCCCGATTCATTGTTCAAATGACTTTCGATAGTGATAAATGAAAACATTTACAAATCAAAACTTAAATTTCCACAGTCAAAAGCATTATGTAGACAAAGGAATTTTTAGGTAATTCTACTTCCGAAATGAAGGAAAATAGATTACCTCAAATCAAACTCAAAAATTCAAAATTTGTAGCAGAGGACAACAGTGTTCAGGAATCTAAACAATCCCAAGCAAGATAAAATTAAAAGGAGGGTCCAAAATTTTAAAAATTTGAGAAATTGTTGTAGCTGCAACATTTGGTCAATGCATTCTCTAGAATCTTGTTGAAAGCTTCGACCGTTCCATTCGCTTGAGGATGATACGGAGTCATCTTCTTACGCTAGATCTGAAATTATGTAGTCAGTTCAAAAATTACTTTGTTAACAAAATGCGTACCTTGGCCACTTAGAAGTATATTTGGACAACCAAATTTTGTTACTACATTTTCAAGCAAAAAATTTTCCGCAGTCGCGATGGTACATTCTTTAACAGTTGCATCTTCTGCCCATCTGGTTAGATAGTTTGTTGTAGTGATAATTTAGTGCACACCAATTCTCTTTCCTGGTGGGATGATTGGTAAAAAAAATCAACTTCCCACTTGTCGAATGCTTGAAGGGTTATCTGCGGTGCAAGCGGAATCTTGTCATGCCACGATGTTTTTCCTGTTCTTTTGAAAATATCACAGCGCTTGTAAAATCTTTTAGTATCCATGTGTATGGTTGGCCACCATAATTCTACCTATAATATCTTATGCATAGTTGCTTTTACCGCGTAGTTTCCTCATAATCAGCAGCTTCGATGAGCAAGTGTTTCTTCTGATTAGTTGACATTTCTTCTGGTGCATATCCTGTGCTCAAAATGTGAATGATGGCATTAAACTCATGGTTATGATCTTACATCATGTGGATCACAAATAGTTGCGCATCAGGAAAATTATCTTCCAAGATGGTTGGCTCTTCACCACTTTCTATCCTTGACAGGTGGTCTGGTGTTATAGAGATTTTCACCCCACTAGGTGAATCACACTTTGTATGGCCTTCCCTTGTCCCGCTGCAGACTCATTAGCCCCTTTGGACCACTTTTTATCCTTTGATTTATCATTGATCATCCCCAAAACTATATAAACTATGATATACGCGGCTTTTTCCCCGATAACCGTGTACATACGTGGGTTTGACCCCTATAGTCGCGTACATCGGGATGTGTGCATAATCCAAATCCTTTTGGAAGTTTCCTTGACTTGGATCCGACTCATATGACTCCTGGCCTTC
>LPNX010780308.1:69806-88859 GCA_001517045.1 Pseudotsuga menziesii
ATCTGGCCTGACATTCAGTCAACCAAGTTTGAAAATGACCTCAAAATCAAATTCCTAAAAGAGGAGAATCCATATGTATATATTCCCCCCCAACATTGGCTTGTTGAATAGGTGTTTTAGTGTTGAATAGTCAGTGTACATCTATAAATTCCCACCCAATAAATAGTGTTTGAACTTTGGAAGTGCATAGACCATAGCAAGGCCTTCTCTCTCCGGTGTTGTGTAGTTCATTTATGTTGTTGATAGTTTTTTGCTAGAAAAAGCAATAGGCTGGTCGAGCGCACCCTCTCATAGTTGTGTCAAGACTATTCCAAGTGCAATAGACAATGCATCGACATGAACATGGAACTCCTTCTTCTAGTGCAAAAATACAAGTATTGTTTGCATTGGCCATTTATTTATTCAATTTATCCAAGCTTTTCTGGAAAGTTGTTTTCCATTGAAACTTTGCGTCTTTCTTCAACAATTTCTCCATTGGTGCAGTAATTGTTGCATATCCTCTGATGAATTTTCTGTATTAGCCTATGTACCTTAATACTTATATCAGCTATGTGACTGATGTAGGCGGTGGTAAGCCGAGATAATCACTATCTTTTCTAGGTTGACCAAAATACTATCATGACATATGACATGACCCAACACCACACTAAAGGGCGCGCAAAAAATACATTTCTTGGAATTGAGCACGATCTGATACTTATGACAACAATCTAGCATCATCCGCAAACTCTCAATACGGTCTCTTACTAAACCAAACAAAGTCCAATCATCAAAGTAGACCTCAAGGAATTTATGAATAAACTCTTTAAAAGCAAATACTACTATTCTAGAAAAAATAGTAGGTACATTCTGGAGTCCAAAGGGCATTACCGTATACTGGTAACACCCCCATTCGGTGATGAAGTTTGTTTTATGGAAATCCTTCTTCATGATTCTGAATTGATGATACCCCAAAAAACCATCAGTAAATGAATACATCTCTTGCCCTCCAATACTTTTAAGTAATTCATCTGTAAACAGTGTTGGGAATGGATTGTGCAAACATGCGTCATTTAGCTTCCTTAAGTCAACACAGATCCTTACTTTTCTGGTTGTTATCTTATCCTGGATTACTATAAGCCTGATCCACTTTGACTACTCAATCGGTTCAATGATTCATGCATCGAGCATACGATCCAATTCTTCTTTTACCCTTTCCTTGTACTTGGGGTTCATCCTATACAGTCGCTGCTTAGTGGGTTTAGCATCTGGTCACAGGGGTGTTTTCATCTCCCCTAGGTCTCCCACTATCCCTTTCCTTTCTGAGAATTCGGTAGGGAATAAGACCTGATATTCATGCAATAAATATGTGATCTTTGCAACTGTATTTTCATCCCAATAATCTCCTATATTGGCAAACTTTGGGTTCTCTGGAAACCCAATGTTTACTTTCTCAATTTTTAAAGGATTAAGGAATTGGTCACTTGAAATACCACTCCCTTCTACTTTGTGCATGCATTCTGATTCCGATATGTTTATGCTATTGGGATCATCATTTCGATCTCAAGCTAGATTGTAGCAAGCCATCCATTGTTGAATGGTCACACTGCATTGGTGAGAATTATCCTCTTCAACGAGGATTTCAGTGAATATATTCTCCTTTATCATTTGAAGTCCAACATCCATTGTAGGGTGTTCATCAAAAAAATTCGAATGTATGCACGAACTGCTTAGTGATCCCTTCCAACTCCTGGGTTCCTTGTCACAATTCCATAGATGTATACTAGCTCTTAGGTGTCATTTCCAATGTATGTATGAAATGATGGACCCAATCCTGTCACGAGTATTTTGAAAATACCGTACGACAATGGTTAAGATGTTCAACAGGGTTTTCCAGCCCTGAATACTTGTGATTTATGAGGGTGACCTCTTCACCAAATCTAACTTCCATCAACCTTTTGCACTGTGGCCAATTTGTTATAGAATTTTTATGCGCACCCCACCATCTAGCGGGTGTAGCTTTTAGCGCATGATCTAGCGCTGATAAACGCTGTGATTTTGTTCCAAGTCCTTCAAAATTAGTTAAGAAGGTCGTAAGGTTAGGTAAACCCTCATAGGTGGGTAGGTCTCACAGCTCATTCTCCACCCGTCGCACAGACCTTGTAACTCTTGTACACCTCCGCATAGAGAATTCATGTAGACTATTTTTCCAATTCTCTAGAGCCTCCCCTAAGTCGGATGTGTAGGAACTAGCACTCTTCCAGCTCAGGTTTCCATGCGATGTTGGATTGATGTAGTCTTCCTGTAATGCAGTGAAATTATAGATCTGGTCAAGATAGGTGACCTATCCATCATTGTATACAGGCTCAATGTATCTCTATCCTTCTAATGGATCAATGGGAGACACCACTCATCTCATTATCCTCAAATGAGAGGATCATTTTCTTGAACTTTATAATGGTCTAGTTGTCTATATCCCAATCTATCCATAGTAATGCGGCATATGGATTTATGTCATCAACAATGTTTATGACCTCAAAGTACACAAGTGTGCACAACCCTTCAATGTCAATAGGGACCTAACTCAACCAGCCAATGGGTATGACCTTCACCTTATTTGCAAGTTGTAGCTGGACAGGTGACCAGTCCAAGTGTGGCTTGCCCATACTTTCTGAAGTTTTTCATGTCAGTATATTGACATCAGACCCTAGGTCTAACACAATGTAATCTATGTCATAGTCTCCTATCTATGTAGTCATTCTTAATTCACAACCAGTTTTGAACTTCTTTCTCACTTGGTTAACTTTATTTTTAGGTCATGGTTCTATAGGTATCTCTTTTATCATCGCTTGTAGTTTTGCAATAGAATATTTATCTTTTATTAGGGTTAAGCAACTTGACAGAAAGAATTTTAGCTTACTAAACTTTTGTGGGAAATTCTTCTAAAATATGTGCTGAAATCATTTAGGCATCCCCCTGACTTCTTCATAGGTCAATGGTACTTCTGGATCCACAAATTTTGGTTGCACGTCCAAGAATACTTCCTTTTGTTTCTATACGTCGAATGACACCTTCTTCTGTGTTGCGGGTGGTACCTATGCTTGTAGTTGTTCTTGTGGTTTATCTTGATCCGATCCGGCCACATCTCCTCCTAGTGTCACAACAATGACATTCGGATCTCATGGTTCAGCCGAAATCATCTGAGAAATCATGTTAGGATTTGGGTTTACGTTTTGTGTAGGGTTAGGCCCTACTATAGTCCTTTCTTTCCATTTTGCGATCAATTGAGGGCATTGCTCCACATTATGGTATTGTCCCTTATAGTATGAACATGTATCTATATTTTCTAAGCAATATCTAGTATAGTGACCTGGTTTTCCATAGTTATAGCATGTAGCTTAACCTCTTCCTCTACCAAAATCTCATCCTTCACGTCTTCCTCTGAAGTTTCCACCACCCCTTCCTTGCAGGTGTGGTTGCTATGGCAGATACTAATTCTGTTGGTAGTGGTTTTGTTGCATGTATGACTATTGAGGTGCATACTAATGCTAATATTGATATTGATTGAGTGAGAACTGTGTAGGCTGATATGATGCTTTTTCTGTTTTAGCCTAAGCGAGCCCCTCATTTTTCATTTAGTAGGTATCAACATTCTTTTCCTTCAAGAGATGGTATGCTCTGCAATATTTCTCTTCATGGCCTACTAACTTATAAAATTTACAAAAGAGATTTTCTAGGGTACTTACAAGCTTTTGGAAATATAAACACTCCTCCTCGCGATGCCCCCTAGACTGGCATATGTGACACCAAGGAAGTCCATGGACATTTAATGGGTTTGGTGCATCGGTTGAGACATAATTCATGAAGGTCGTACAATTATCCTTAGTGTGTCCATCCGTTCTTCATTTCATGGACCACAAAACTTCTTGATATTCCTTACCCTTCTTGATGTCCTACAGCTATATCGTCAAATTATCCAGCCGTGACTGGATCTACACCATTCCTGTGGCACCATCACCAATTGGTGAATCTTTTAACTTCATTCCCAAGTCTAGTGCCTCTTTCTGTGACTCAATATTGTGTTGCATCACTGGCCCTCAGATGTTTGGTAATAGCATGGCAATAATCCACCCTTTATGTTGAATGTTCGAAATTTGGAAAATCACCTTGGCCATCAAAGTTTTAAAGCGCTGGTAAAAGTCCCATATTGATTCTACCGGTGCTTGTTTTATGTCCTTGATCTCAGTAATGCACTATGACTCAGACTTTAGTTTTTTGAACTTAGAGATCATTGCAGCTTAGATCTCATCGAGGGTCTTCTATGGTGTTTCAGTCGGTGCCGCACATAACTTCATAAACCAATCCAACGCACGACCCCTTATAGTCATGATTCTTTCTTATGTATGTGTTATGAACTAAGTGAAACATCCAAACAACTTCAAAGAGGAACCGGTGCTGCTCTGGGTCTTCTGTTCCATTCCCATTGAATGTAGGTAACCTAATATCAGTGTTCCTAGGTAAGGGATTCAAGGGGGGTGAACCCTCTTTCCTGCTAGTTGCAGTACTAGCACTATCAATATTAGCAGTCCTCTTTGAGGACGATGCTCTTGATCTTACCTCCGGTGATATTCCTGGTGTGATGTAGTTGTGTCTTTACCTTGGTGTCTCTGTAGATTCTTTTGATTCCTTCGATCCTTTCAATATCGAGATATAGTTCTCCTCTTCATTGCAAGACCCTTCATCTTCCTGTGATCAAAGTTCGTGTTCAGTCTCCTTGAACAGACTAAGATTTTGTTTCCCTCTTTCGGTCTTTCTTCTTTTCCCTGATCTGAATCTCCTTCCACTCCTTAGGAATCCAGCTTCTAGTTCAAGTTCTGTACTTCTAGGGAACATCTCAACTCACCCTTTTTTATTTTCTTAATAGGTCATATGCGACATAGCCTCCTTCCCAAGAATGAAACTCAACTACTTGATTATAATACACCCTTCTCATAGACGAGCATCTTAATCCATGTACTAATACCTAAAAAATATTTTCTTCGGGGTCCTTGGAAATTTTTTTTCTTCGGAGTCCTTGGAAAATTTTCTTTCAGCCTCACTATATGAGGTTATAGTGTCTACTGCAAAATCAGTGATATATCCTTGCAAGATACTCTCAACATAGAAATCAAAAGCTCTATTGATGGTGCTACTTACACTGGTTACCTTGCAAACCAATCGATCACTCCATTTGACAGCTTCTCCTCTTTGTAAATTTGTCTATCTAGTTGCCAATATTGAAAACCACTCATGTAGTATAACAAGGAACTCTGGAAATAAGACCTCATGAATATCATAATATATGTACTCATCCACCCAGTTTTCTATGCTCAACCATGATCTTATGCTCTCCTTTGCGCACATGCTAGTGTCTTAGAATCCATCCAGTCCTCTATCTCTTTCTTTGTTGGATGTCATAACATTTCCCTCGACTCAAATTATTAAGGGTCTCGATAACGGAACCATTTATTGGCCTCATTCTCTTTCTTGTCTCAACCTGCAGTTCAATAACACCACAATACCAACAATAAACAATAAGACATCAGCTCGATAGAGAAAGCTCAGTCGGAAACACCTACAAGGAAAGCATAGTCTCACCCGAGATATCTAATGGGTAACTTCCATAACCATGTTTCTACAGTTGGTGAGGGATTAGAGTCCCTTGGTGCAAGACCAAGGTGCTCGATGAAGGAAACTAGACGATGGATATTATTACTGTACAATGGGGCACAATGTATCTTAGCATGCAGGTAACCCGATCCTATCCTTAACCTCAACAACTAGCGCAACTTGTACCGCACAACTGACTCTGAGTACTAACAAATAGTGTGTGACTCATGCTTTAACTTAAGAAATTGACTATAAACTTATTCACATATTCCAACAATGCTTTAACAATCATTCATTCACTGATTAATAATATGGCGCCACACATTTAAAGGTAAAACATCAACATCCTGTAATCAAATACTTGACATTCACATAACCATTCAACATTAATGGCACCATTCAACTCAGGAAGTAAGGAGGAAACCCATCTAGGAAAAACCACCAAGGTGCTCTTCATCTAGCATGAGAATTGGGTATAGCACCTTCCTGTCTGCAGCCTGCAGACTGATCTTATGATATTTCTTTATGAATCAATCTTCGTGCTCTCATGCTCTATGTTTTATTATTCTATTTAATCCTATTGATCCACACACATCTTGGATCGAATCTTCTACTGACCATGTGCACACTTAGCTACAGATTCCTTCTAATTCTAGCATTCTGTGTACACATATGCAAGATCCATGGCTCAACAGCCTTCTACTTCTACTAGAATCTTCTTTGAGTCCTCTCTTCTACTTACTCTAACTTCCTTAACATGCTAAAAAAATAGAAAAAGAATGGACCTTAACGAATATCCTCTAACAACAATGACGAATGTCCAACCTTTATACAAAGCATGTTCTTCTTATTTATATCTTCTACAAGACCATGCAAGGTTGACTACAAACTGCTCATTAGTTAAAGGTCATGATCAGCCGTCAAAATTGTTTACAAGTTGTCATGGATGACACAAGGCACTATCAGCCTCACTTACAAAATATTCCTTCATATGTACATTTTCCATAGGCTTATGTCATATTTAGCAGCCACTATCTTCTGGGACTATCACTTTCTGGCCGTTACCAGACTGCACGCCTGCAAGCTTTCCTTTACTTCGTTGCGTACATGTCCTATCCTTCTTCATCGGTCCCTTTGCTTCCTTTGCAACCTTCTTTCCTTCTCATTGCATGCGCCACTTTCCTTCCTTATTTGTGGGCGAGCTTCTTCCTTGTGCTCCTTTCCTATCCCAACAGTAAATTATTATTCCTACTTCTTAGGTTTCAAGGAAATTCCATACTTTCTACATCGTTAAAAAACATGCCTTAATGCAAACAAATGATCATGCCGTTTTTTAGAAAAGATAGTTATATCATCTAAAATAAACAATGATAAAGTTCTGCATCTAACCTATGAAAGTTATGTCCATATCTTTTGGAAATTTACATCGACATTGATTATCCCAAAAGGAATTCTCTTGTAGGAAAAAGTGCTCAAGGGAATCCTGAAAGAAGTCTTAAGTTGGTCAGAGGTCGTGACTAGAACTCGATTGTAACCTGAAAAGAAACTAAGGAGAGAAAACATTTCTACACCTGAAACTCTTTTCAAGATTTATTTCATTGATGGAACAAGGAATTTGATCCAGATTGTTCCCATGTGCACACTAGGGACAACATCGGTTGAATGAGTCAAGTACTATTATGAAGGAAAAATATAAGAAGAAACAACAAAGCAGGAAATAGAATAGGTCGATAAGAAGTATGCGCACAAACAATATGCAAGAATTCGAACCAATTTATTAATTCTTCTCCATGAAATATGGAGGAATCATAATTCTGTATATTACATTAGTGAACATGCTTATATAGGATGCTGAGACACTTGGGTGACTACCCATTACATTATGTTACAAAAGATGTTGTAACAGTTTAAAAGTTTGATCATCGCAGATGAATGGAAGACAAAGGCATTTTGTTAGTGTTCGAAAATCGTCGATATTGAAAAGGCATGTTTGTATGATGTATGTCAAGGTGGACATGTCAATTCGAAGCTATCGAAGCAAGCATGTCAACGTGGAATTATCAAGGCGAACCTATCAAAGCAGTCATAGTAGTTCAAGCAGTCAAAGTGCTAGACTTTGTCAAAGCTTGAAACCTTCTGTTAGGACTGGAATTGAGCCAAAGGTTGCGGAAGGCCCGCTCCTAGGTAACAACAGAACCACTTTCAAAGAGAGAATTGACCTTCTACTCTTCTAAGAGGAATCTCTCACCAAATATTAACAATGCTAGATATGTACAAGTGAAAATATAAATTGTTGTAAAATTGGTTGAAACAGGACATAGAAGCATTGGGCGATGGAGTCAAGATGTGTAACAGAAATAAATAGAACTTATGCAGATGATTTTAACATAGAGGCAAGATATCCATTCAATCATAGTTAGATTATAATTGTCTGGTGGAAAAGAAGAACATGAACGTACCATCAACATAGAGCATTGGAAAATGAATTATGTATTAACTTTAGAAGAAAGCTTTGGTGAATATCTGAAACAACAGATAGAGCATAGCATGTATGAATTCCAAACTATTATAAAATTATTTCAGACATGAAAGAAAACATAATGGGAGAGATAAACTGGAAAAAAATTCACATGAGAAAGGAAGCAACAGACTGTCATATAAACAACACATGAATCCCTATGTAAAATGCTGACCTCAGCTCTGCAAATTTATTAAAATACTCTTGAAAGCATACACTGCAAAATTACATCAGTTCCAACCATTTCTCCTTCTTCAGGAGGTACATTTATAGCTTTGGACTTCCTAAACTGACATTTAGGAATCAAAATTTGTTACAACTGAAAAATAACTTCTAACAAACTCTTAGGTGACACATCGGCCATGATTTACATAAAAAATGAAAATTAAATATTGATTGCAGGAGAAAATATGCACGAAAGTCTTCTACGCTTCCATCTGGTGAGTGACAGCTATACAGAGTTCTGGGAGAGGTGACCATTGGAAAGGGCGTGCACATAGAGAAAATTTACCACGTACTATCATTGCCACTTCTATGGATACGTTTTGATATTGGCCGACCCGTATTGCTGAATGGCTCTCCATAGGTCAATAACAAGTAGAGTCACAACTTCCATATCGAATGGTTATGCTTTGAGCTCCATCGTTTCTGGTTACGAAGTGTCAGGGACTTCACCACAGGTGGCTTTAAAATCAAACAACAATTCAAATTCACTGGCCAGCTTATCAAAAATTATCTTTCCTGACAATGATTGTTGCATGTCTCCAAACTTGCTATTGTCTAATCGGCAATGAACCAGATGCTCCCAATACTCCTTTTGGGACAATAAAGGACCCTTCTCTTCCCAAAATAAAGGGATCCCTCTACCTACCAATGGTTTGAATAACCTAATAACCTCCTTGAATTTATGCTCAATAACCTCTATTTTGTCTTGTATAGTCTCCAACATCCTATGCTTAGCAATTACCTTTCTAGTCCCGGAGACAACAACAACCCTATTTTGGATACCATACTGATTGGCCAAATCGTCTGACAAGGAGCTTAAGAAACTAATGACATTTTTCGTTGTTGCCATAGGTCTTTTCTGCATTTCCCCTAATACTATCGGGGCCTTTTTCTCAGCCTCTATCATAGCATTTTCCTGGTCTTTAATGAAATCTATATAAGGTCTAAAATTGTCAGCCTCTATAATGATTTGATCCCAGAACAAATGTCTAGCGCCTTGCAAGGAAAATTTACGATCACCTATTGGCTTAACTTAGCATTTTGTTGAATTAGTCCTTGGCATTTCTCTTCCATCTTTTCCTTTCCTGGTCTCTCCTCGCTTTTTTCCTTTTCTATTTTCTTGATCTGTTGCTTTAACTTAACAAGCTCTATATCTGTTAGGCCTATCTATGACATTTCTCTAGAAAGAGAACCGGTGTCTATCTCTCCAGCTACACCTATGGACTGAATTGCACTCTCAACACTCCTTCTTTAAAGCTCCCTTTCTTTTATTGCTAATATGGATTTTAATTCTACTTCACTTTTATTCAAAATATGGATGTCTGCTCGCCACTGTCTTTCCTTTTCTTCGAGCTTTAGCAGATTGGATTTGCAGTCGGTAAACTCAGCGTTCAATGTCTCTTTCTCTTTTTCGAAATCAACCATTTCTTCTATCTGGGTGAGCTGGGTAGTAGGGATTTTCAACTTCCTTTTTAGTGGCTAGATCTCTTTCTCCTTATCATTGAGTAATTTCTGAGCCCAAGCTCCCTTATGTGCTGGTCCCTCTATTTGCATTGCTTCATTTTGCAAATTGTTGATTTGGGCCTTGAGGGATTTGCTCTCCACTCTTACCTTTCTCAAAAGATTCAAATTATTTGTTTTACTTTCCTCTAGCTTGGACATCTGTATGGTGGCCTTAAGTAGACTAGCATTCAATATATCCTCAGTTTCTTTGTTGAGGTGTATTATGTCAGTAGTGGGAACCTTTGTGAGGTTCACATTAACATATGACACCTTATTTCCCATTGCCAAGGCTAATCTAAGGGTGTAAGTAGCATGATCCCTTACAGTCTTTAATGCCATATTTGGGTAAGGAAACTGTGTTGCCTCTCTATATAGCTCTACTGTCTCTTTGAAAGTTTTATGCCCTTTCCCGATAAGAGCCTAGCCAGTCT
Source organism: Pseudotsuga menziesii (assembly GCA_001517045.1). Classification (NCBI taxonomy): domain Eukaryota; kingdom Viridiplantae; phylum Streptophyta; class Pinopsida; order Pinales; family Pinaceae; genus Pseudotsuga; species Pseudotsuga menziesii. The sequence continues at coordinate 80,112 of LPNX010780308.1, forward strand.
TCTTTGGATGCATGCCTGTTTGTAGTCTTCCCATCAAATAGATATTCATGGATTTGTAATCTGGTTGCCTTGGGCTCTTCTTGTTTCTGTTTTTCCTCCACATTCTTCTTCTTCATCTGTCCCTTTGTATTGCCCTTTTTAACCTGCACTAGCTGTTGCCCCTGTTCTATTTTATTCCTTTTGGGCATGCTTTCCGTGTCCATCTCTTCAGTATCTATTGGCTCCGGACCCCCTCTTTTCACTAAACTCACTAAATAGCTGAACAATGATGAGACCTCCCTGGCTATTGCAACTATTTTATACAATTCTCTCTGGGGAGAAGCTATTCCTGGCAGGTGTGAGCCAGTGCTTCATTCTATGCTGGTTTCAATTGGAGCAGGATTAGGGAAATCATCCTAGTTTGCTACTTCCCTAAGTCTGAGCATCTTAGTGTGTTCAAAAGGCTTGCACTTGTGAGCCTTCCTCCTTTTGGAAAGTACTTGATGAGGGTCGTAGTTTACCACTTGTTCCATAGAAAACCCCATGCCCCTGAGCAAGTTGGTAACCAGTGGCAAAGAAGTTTTGCTCTCGACTGTGTATGGTCCCACTTCCCACGGGAAAATCAAATTTGAGATCTTTTTATTGCTCAAGAAGTGCTCTTCCTCAATATTGAGTCTTTGCTGGATCAATTCCAGGGAGAAAACCCTGGCGGTAAGAAAAGCTAGCAGAATATAGGGTTGATGCACAAAGCCATACATTCTTATGGTTGTTCCAAATTCTGTCAGGAAACAGTCCCCTACATTCTTTCTATTTGACAACTGTAGCATTTGTTTCATCTCAGGAAACACTCCAGGTAACCTTTAGTAGAATAAAAGGTCGTATATTTCGGCCATCAATTGGTTCATAAACTTACAATAGTCTGTGGCCATATCAATAGTGATTTCCAATTCAGGTACTTGTAGGTCTTCTTCATTATAAGCTATAAGCATCCTCAGCAAAAAGGATTAGAATCTGAACACTTTAGTGCCGTGGAAATTCGCTAACTGAGAACAGATTTTCTCGACTAGGAATTCATCAGACTTGAGACAACAAGATTGATAAGATTTCCCAGGAAATTTAGGTTCAGCTGGACAAGTACTCAAGAAGGAAAATAGACTCAACAATGACTCTATGACATAAGCATCGGTATCTAGACCTAAACACTAACTGGCCAGGGATATACACCACTGAGTTTATTCATTGAATTGGTTAAGGTCGATAGGGTATGACAGGTCGATGGGTTCACGACTGGGTTTTGAATAGGCCTTCCAGAAGGTTTCTTTACTTTCGTCGGTAGATTCTCTAAAGAAATGTATAATATTTTCCTCTTGGTAGTTTTGGGATATATGGAAAAACTTGTCCGGGATGTGCAGGGGTTTGAGGACAATGGAAGCCTGGACTGAACAAAGGATTTTGGACTTTGACTTATTCATAATGACTCCTTCGATGACAGAGAAATTGTCTGCACATCATTCGATGAACTCAGGGAAATGGGGGGTTTGGCCAACAGAGAAGAAATAGAAAAAGGATTTAAAAACACCATAGGTATCTCCACCTCGGTCCTTAAGTATTTCCAATTTACCTCTGGCAGTTTCAATGGATTTTCCCACCAAGATGGTATCAAAAATATCGGCATTCTCGTCTACGAGACTTTCCTCTACCCTCCGATCGATGACCTCGGGCTCTGTACCATCTCTCAACCCTACCACCTCTACTTCTCCTATCACATCCATTTTCAAATAGAATTAAGGAGGTAATCAGGGGCCTACCTTGATTTTTAGCATAGTCTCCTGGTTTTCCCATGCTGGCGCTCTGTATGTGGTTGGGTATTCATCCGCTTCGAGGCTTCAGAAAAGACAAACCTTTCCAACTTCAGGTGGATCCTTTTATAGCTTTTTACACAACGTAACCTTTGCGCCCTTCCCAAGCCACTTGAACTGTGGATATTACTCCTTATGATCTGAGCCTTTGGTATGTGAGGTCATTTATGCTACATTCTTCCTTACCTCATGCGTGTGCAGCTCCACCATCGATCAATATCGGCTTTTCTTCACAACCGTTGATTTGAGTGGACCCTACCACTTTTCACAATGTGAGATTGTGGTCCCCTCCGTGCTACTTTATATTGCGAAATAAACCATGACCACATATCTCTCTCCTCTCTTGTAGTGACCATCGATTTGAGAAACCTATACCAATTTTTGCAATCCAAAATCACTACTGCGTCCTCACTAGTCTAGGATGCGAAATCATTTATGACCATGGATCTTCCTGGATCCCAACCTCAGCCGTTAGATGCCTCCACCTTTTAATATATTTCGTGATTCGAAAAAGCGTCTTTGGCCAAGCATGTTCACCATGCGAAATGTTTTGACGTCGTTGATCCGCCATCAGATCAATCTCAACCTTCTATTATGAATCTCGTTTAATGCCTTCAGCGCATTCGATGTTATTTGATTTACCCTGCATATTTTATCCATGGAGTGTCTTTCCTCTTTCAATATTCATTATTCCAGAGTGGGACTACCAATTTACACTGTCCTTTCCTTCATTTCCACTGTGGCCTATTCTAGTAGCTGAATGTTATCTTGTATATGCCATCATCCTCCCTGCAAACTCTAATGTTTCATTCCCAACCCTTTTTGACAAGATCAAAATTCCCACATATCTCTTATAATTAAAAATTTGATAGAGTGTTAACAACTGGCTCCATAAGGGATGCTATCCTCCAAGTGAGGTAGAAAAAAACCCGTAGATTAGTCACCTTATCTATTGACAACATCCTTTTATTTTACTTTCTGAAAGAAAAAATATTTTGAAAGAATGGTTACCTCTTCCTATCTTAGGGCCTTCTCCGCGGGCTTCAAATCTTCTGACTCACCATCCATACTAACTAAAACATAAAACGTATTTACACTACGATACATGGACCTTAGTCCCTTTACTCCAAGTAACGTTTCAGAAACCTCCCATTCACTATGCCTCCTTCATACTATGACCCATTTGGATACTATAGAATGAAGGAGTTGTCTCCTTTGTGTGTCGCAATAAGTTATGTGCCTACCCATAAGTGGTCGAATTTTTCGTGTTTACCTTTTTCTTCATGTGGGGCATCCCACTTCAACACCAGGTCATCGACCTAGAAAACATATTCCTTTATTCTCCTGTCAAAGGCATTCTTCATCTTCTCCTGGTGTATTTGGACTTTATCGTAAGCTTTGTCCCTCACTTCATTTAGTTCAATAATCTGGTTGATCCTTCTTTGAATGGCATTAGGCTCACCCAATGGGTTCCGTAACAATTTCATGACTGGAACACCCAGAGAGGCAAGGAAAATTACCTTGGCCCCATATACCAACTGAAATGATGACATAACAATAGCCCTCTTTGTGCTGATCTTGTCGGCCCACAAGGCAAGTATGGCAAGTACATAGTAAATTATGGGGTAGTCTCATAGGCAAGTACATAGGAAATTATCCTGTCAGCCCACAAGGCAAGTACATAGGAAATTATGTGGGAATGGAGGAGGTATATTTTGAAATCTTTCAAGGCCTTAACCAAAGAGTAAGCTTGTTTTTCCATTATATTATATTTTAATTCTCCATCCCTTAATATTTTACTAAAGAATGCTATAGGTTGTTCTTCACCCCGATCATTTTTCTGCAGCAACACTGCCTCCACACTTAACCTTGCATCAGTAGCCTAGTTACTGTACTCTCCTACAAGCAATCTGGTGAGTTCATGGGGTAGTCTTTTAGGTCCCTCCATCAACAATCTGGTGGAATATCAAGCCATGATCGAATTTGTTAAACCAAAAAATCCCCCACTAAGCTCTCAATGGACTACACCACCTAAGGACACCATCTCACGACCCTCACATCCCTCCATTAGACCCCCACAACCTCAAAATAGCCTAAGGATGAAGAAAAGGGATTAAAAACCCCAAAAAAGAGCCCAAAATAGCCTCCTAGGAGCTAAAGCCCTCAAAAAGGGGCTAAAACCCTAAAAGGGGCTAACGTTAGGGCGAAAGGGGCTAAAGCCTTGACCAAAAGATTAAAACCCTAAAACCCATTGGAAACGATATAATAGGAGGGTGGGGGGTAACTGTTGTAATCTCTCAGATCACATAAAGTTACCAATAATACATAAAATATACAGAAATGTACACAGAGACAAGAGATAAGAACAGATAGGATGAACAGATTATATTATTCTCAATAGATCATACAAAGCCAAGAACTGAACTACGTTCTTGTGTGGCTCAACAGCCTAATATATACAGGTTACAAACAGTTACAATCATAACTACCTGTCGGTTCACTGAACCGACACGACTATTAGTTAACAGACTAACTACTGTGTTTACTCAGCCGATCGACGTAGTCGGTCTCTCGACTTAGTCGGCTGATCGACTAAGTCGGCTGATCGACTAAGTTGGTCTTTGTTCAAGTCGACTTATGTCGACTTGCTCCTTCTACATCTCCCCCAAAAACAAAACATTTCTTCGTCCCGAAGAAAGAGGGAGGTAAAAAAATAGATTAGAAGTACAAAATTAGATTGCAAAGGGATACTGCTACTGAGGTGGGCTGTGCAGACGAATAGTTGGTCTCTTCTGCACATAGACTTCGACTATTGCTGGTGCTGTGATGGAAAGCTGATGTTGAAAGTCTGTCCATGTCTGCAAAGCTTTCTGAATGTCGATGGTCAGAGTAGTAAGATTTGAGAGTACCGACATCTTCGCTGCCATGGGCATTTCTGCAATATTTTCCATGTTGGGGCCCATCAACTGATTGTGTTCTTCCGCAGTCTCAAGGAGTCTCTTCATCTGCGGACAGATGTTGTCGACTTTCTCCAAGTTGGGAAGGGCTTGCTGAACCCACTGGTGTGCCTCACGTTCCAACTGCTGCAGCTTAGTGTTTTCCATCACGATTTGTTCCTCGATTGTCTGCCTCAGTTCTGTCTCAGTCGACTTCCTTCTTTCCAAGGCCTGAATGCCTTGTCTGGTCTGCCGCGTCTGAGTATAGACCTGCCCATAATGAGTAGGCCAATCTCGGAGTACTTCCTCAGTTACAATGGATTCCTCCATGTGGTCTTGTAGAAGTTTGTGAGCCTCCGAGAATGCTGTGTGCTGAGTCAGGAGCAGTCGGGCAGTTTCTTCTTTTTTCCCGGCCTTAGTCTCTTGGAGGTGGGTCTGTATGGTCGACACCAAACCTTCAAACAGCTAATATGCTCGTTCCAACGGTCAGTCGGTAGCAGCTTCGACAGGTCCTGGGGTAACAGTCTGTACAAGAGACCTGCATTTGTCGAGGAACTCAACTTCTTCTGTCTCCTTATCCTTGAGCTGTTTCCTTAGTCGGGTCATCCTCCTCTTCGACTCTTTTGCTAGGGTGTTGAGTAGCTGGCCAACCTCTGAGTCGGTCAACGAGCTTACATCCTATAAGCTAATCCTTAGCTGAGTGGGTCTAGGAAGAGGGTCTGTGGTCTCCTTTGCTTGCTCCGTGGGTTTGTCGTGAAGACCTGCAGAAGTGGAGGGTGGATCAGAGGTCGAAGGGGTTTGTGTCGGAGGGGTTGGTTCAGTGGTCGGGGGTTTTTGTGTTTGGGGAGGTGGTATGTTCTCCTCTGGCTGTGATGGTGATGAGGGTCTCGGCTGTGAATCAGGCGGTGGTGGAGGTGGTGGAGATGATGGGGGTGGGGGTGGGGAGGGAGGGTTTCCTGATCCTGGTGGTGATGGAGAATGGTGTTGGGGACTTTGGTCGGAAGAAATAATGTCTTCTTCCGGTCAGTAGTCGGTGAAGGTCTGTTCCATGCCTGATACATCGCCTCCGTCATGTATTCTTGTAAATACTGTCGTTTGTTGGGCGTATATCTTCCTGCTGGCTTTCAAGGGTGTTGTTGTCTTGATTGTTTGGGCTGACTGGAAGATGGCAGGAAGCGTCTAAAAGAATGCTTTGAGTTCAGCATCTGTGCTGGCCCTAGCCCTGAGTGCTTCAGGGATAGCTCTTTCAAATACTTCCGGGGAAATGGCGGCCTGTTGCACTGGTGCTTGCTCCTCGACTACTTTAGTCGGAGATGGAGGGGGAGGAGTCATCACCAGGTCGACCACATCTTCGGAAAGTGGTGTTGTTTTGGCCTTCTTTGGCTGACCTTCGGGGGCTCCTGCTTCGACAAAACGTTGAAACTGCGTTTCAACAGTTACCTTATTTGCTCTGGCATCCTCGACAATATCGAGTGCTGAGGCTGCCAGTTCGTCTTCGTCATCTGTGGAGTCAGCAAGGACAAGCTTGCACTTACCTTTTCCTTGCTGACGTTTCTCCAGTTTGATGTTTCTTCTGGCAATGGCTATCTCCTTTGCCAGTTTCTTGAGAATGCTTCGAGACACAGCATATTCAGGGTTGTCTTCCTCGAATTCTCCTGTCGGGGTCTGAGCGGGGTCGACTGTCTGACTAGCCGGAGGAGCGGTTTGTTGTACTGTTTGTTGTGCTGGTGGTGGTGTCTGGTGTTGCTCGGTCGGAGGGTCCACTACTGGTGCAGTCGGATGCTTTACTATTAGGTGCACCTGACCAGGAGTGCCAGTCGGAGTATCTTGCATTACAAAAGTGCTGATATACAGGTGTAACTCGTAATCTTCCTCCTTCTCCTGGTCGGTCAGAGGTTCGACTATAGAGAAGTCGACCTGTTTTGCAGCCTCCAGGATTTGAATTTTGGTTTTTGTCTGCCTAGACAGCTCCCGAAAGATCTGCTCGACTGTGGGATAGTAGTCGAGTTCCCTGGAATTTGAATCCTGGGTGTTTGATGAACATACTGATGTATAGTCGAGCTCCAGCTGGATGTGTGAGTCAGCTGGGAGGTGTCGTCGGATGTTCTGGGGCACCCTCCACCTTGTCGTGCGCAGCTTAAGCTGCTGGAACCAGTTTTCCAGAAATACCTTGCCTTGGTTCAATTCATGCACAGTTCCTTTTTGGGAAAAGGGTTTGAACCTGTGCATCTCAAACCTAGTCAGCTCTCGGAAGACAGGACTGCCTTCCGGGCAGATATAATACATAGCAATCCAAATAATTAAGGAGGGGAATTTGATAATACCTCCTGTTTCTTGACAGCGCTCGCATATGGTTTTTACCAAGTCGGCGAGGTAGTCTGCCCATCTGAAGATGCGGCCGTTGGTTGTAATTTGGTCGACGGCGTCCAGCATTTCCAGCTTGAGGTCACTGCTGTGACCAGCCAAAGTGAGAGTAATGGCGATGATTTTCGCCACAATCTGTGGTGTCCGTGCCTCGATCTAACTGATCATTAGGCCTTTGGAGTTCTTACCCGACGTCGAACCTGTAAAGTGTTCGACGAGCCCTTCCTTGATCCCAATGGGGACCGGGTCACCCTGGTTTGACAGACCAGTAAGTCGGGAGATAACATCTCCATTGATGTCGACTGGTCGATCAAAGTAAAATCTACCGTTGTGGTAACGACTGATGATGAATTTGACCGCGGCTTCCTTTGTACCAGTGAAGCTGTCCATGAGAGGTGCGTTTGCATAGGCATATATGGTGCTACGCCCAACTTTCTCAGCCTCCTGGGTCATCCGTCGGTCTTCAAACGCCCATTCTTGAATATCCGTCCACAGCTTTTGAAACGGACCCTCCTGGACTTTCGCGTTTTGGATTCACTTTAGTCGCTGGAGTAGGGGTGAGTCTGCTGCCTGAAGTTCTTGAGCCTTAGCCGAAGCTCTGGTGCATTTGGGTGCCATGGTTTCGGACTGAACAGACTGGTCGGAATTCTTACAAGGTTCACAAATTTCAGTCGACTGGGAGTTCGAATGCTCAGTAGGTGCGTGGTGTGGTAAATGAACTGTGGGGTGTCCATTATTTATAGGTGCGGGTGGGGTGGAGTGTCGAACTGGGTGAATTAATGGTGGACTTGACAGGCCAACTGCAACACTCGAGTGCGATTTTGTGAATCTGGGGCGGGGCTCGAGGCCATTAATGCAAGATGGGACGCTCCAGGTCGGCGGACGGTGTCGGTGGTGAGAACGGTCGACATGGTCGGTCGATGAAGATGGTCGATGGAAATGAAGTCGGTTGTTGAAGGGGTCAGTGGATATCATGATGGTGGTTTCTGAGTGTACGGTTTTTGATTTTTGGTATTTTGTATCTTTTTATAGGTTTTTGGGGTCAGTTAAGACCGTTATATGATTTTTTTTATTTTTTTTTCAATATTTGTATCGTTTAAGTCGGGCTCCATTAACAAGCTTCCGAAATACCAGGCCCTGCAATGTTTTTAGTCGGACCGACCCATTGGGATGTATTTCTTCGACAACATAAGGTCCCATCCATTCTGTGTGAAGTTTCTTAGGCTTGCCTTTGACTCGACTGTTATACAGTAGGGTAAGGTCACCGACTAACAGATTTTTGTTTCTGATATTACGGTCGTGCCAAGCTTTCTGCTGTTGTTTTTGTATTTCTTGGTGCTGGATGGCCATAAGTCTATGTTCTTCCAATTTATTAAGTTGAAGTAGCCTATCCTTCCTGGCCTGTTCGACGTCGACATGTAGTATCTGTGCAATGATAGGTGCCTATTGTCTGAAGTGCAGAGGTACGACTGCTTCTTGTCCATATACCAGTCGAAATGGGGTTTGGTCGGTCGACCGTTTGTAGGCTGTCCTGTATGCCCATAAAACTGCAGGAATCTTCTCATCCCAGTCATCTTTGTCAGCACTGCATATTTTAGTCAGTCCTTTTG
>LPNX010780310.1:0-18363 GCA_001517045.1 Pseudotsuga menziesii
CCAAGTGCTGAATATGTCGCTGCAAATTGAAAGATCAAAATGCTGAAGATGTTGATGATGATGAAGACTGAAGATTGAAGATGAAGACTACATAATGTTTAAAAGCTTCCAATGATTTATAGATGTGTTACCCTGCTGATCTTGATGATGTCTGCTATCTCTACTCTTGTTGTTGTTGATGTAGAATACCCTTCTCGTTAAGGGGGAGTGTTGAAATATTGTAACTTCGAAGAATATTCTTTATGTATCTTTTGTGGTCCCCGATGGTCCAACCGGGAGAACCACTTGTATTACATTGTACCCCGATGCTCCTAATCGGAAGAACTAATAAGAGTCATGAGGTAGTCCCCTCTAATTGTAAAGGTGGGTCATTAGCACCCCAGTGTGGTTACTTGAGCCTACATGTGTAACTCGAGACTACATGAGTTAACTTAAGCCGACATGTTGATTGAGTAAACTTTAAGTAAACAGATGAATATAAATAGAGGTGTAGTGCTCCTCATTTGTGACACACACACTCACTTGGAATAGCGCACTTGTGGAGGAGAGGAGTTGCTGGAGAAGGAGGAGAATCAGGTTTTTGATCTCCTTGTTGGTTTTACCTTTTTCCCTTTTGGGGCATCTATATTGAGGAAGCTTTTGCTGGGTTTTTCCCTTTAGGGTTTTCCCAGGATAAATATGTGTTGTTCTTGTGATACTGTTTCTTTCAGTGATCCTGCTTTATATACTTTTATTATGAAAAATGAAATGATATACTGATGTCTTAGTAAAGCATATGAAAAATTAACATTTGGGTCTATTAAGGATTTATGTAGGTTTATTAATTATCTGTGGTATTTTTACTAGATATTTCTGGGAAAAAAGATTGACAACAATGACCCTAATGATACAGAAAATCCCTTGAACTTGAGTCCTATGGCCAATTCATCCCGTGCCTTCCTGTTTGAGCATAGACCAATTTACAACAGAGATATTTTACATTGCCACTAAGGCTAATTGTATGTAGGATAGTAGAAATATTATTGAATCTTTCCTTCATAAGAAGCATGTGTTGGAAGATAGTTCATATCACTAGCCTCTGTGGGTAGGCACAACAATACCTTTTACAAATTGCCTCAGGTCCTATTTAATAGGATACCAGAAATCTCATTGCATATTGCCACATATGCTAGCTAGTAATATAATTGGACATTATTAGCCCTATTAGTAGAATAGAAGAAATGGAATTTCATATTGGAAACCTTTTCCCTACTAATAGGATAATGAGAAAATGTATAATTGTATTAGAAGTCTCTTATGAAGAGGTTACTCTATTCATTATGCTAGATATAGATAGTGGCAAAAATTAGACTAATTGCATTCTCATGTTGAGAAGTGTCTTGTAGAGTGATGGCATTATTTTTAGTCAGTTGGTTTATAGAAAAAAATGGGTACATATTGTATCTATTAGGCAATGTGGCATCTAAATGCCACTCTCTCTTAAGTAATGCAACCACTTGTCTAAAAAGTAAAGACTTCCATTAAAATTTTCTGTCAAGAAATGATCAAAATTTATTTGTAATATTGGCTCAGTATCTGATTCACGAAAGAGCAGTCTTAGCTCTACATTTCTCAAATATTCTTAGGACTGCACTGCCTTGACTTCAAATGAGATTGACTTCTCTGTGATAAAGTAGTAGTATTAGTGAGCTCATTAGCATACAGGGGTTTGTGATCTATATAAAGTCCTTTCAAAGAATCCTGGTTCTCTACTTTTTTTATATTATGAGGCTGGACATCATGCTCTGCATTCTATTTAGATGTTGTATTGCCTTCTCTGGAGATTGGTTCCTACAAGAGATCAGTCATTTACTTACCATGCTTATGCTATTTATGTTTGAATACTGATGTTCACTATTGTGAGCCAGTCTTATTGATATTGTACAGTCGGTATTCGATCCTTTTCTCCATTGATTGTGTGTGTTGAGTGGAATACAGAACTTGCAATTAAGCATATTTGTGTGAATAACAACAAATGGGTGAAGGTTTGACTGATGGGATCTAAGTAGGAAGCACAAAGCTAGCAATGTAGTCAATCATTACCTCTTTTAAAATCCAAGGCCAAGGAGAAGTTCGTGATGAGATTCTTATTGTTCACAAGTTGTGTGATTTGAATCCTACATTGATTGACAAATGAACCAACATTCTAGAAGTAACGGTTAGTTATTATGATATTAAGAAGGCATCATTTTCATCTTGGGAAATGATACTTTTAAGGAATCATTTTTGAAAAAACAGATGATGATATTAAGAAGACATATTTGGTAAACAAACAACTAACTACATATTCCTCAGTAAGGGATCATTTGAATGCTACATTTCATTGTAATACTCCTAAATTGGCAAAAGGCACTTTTAAGGAAGCATCTTTGAAAAAAACAGATGATATTAAGAAAGCATATTTTGAAAAAAAACAGATGACAACATATTTCCTCAGGAAGGGAGTTTCTGGAAGTTCCCTACATTTCATTGTAATAATCCCAGATAGAGGAAGGAGACTCTCCAAGGTGTTTTGATATTCACAGTGATGATTGGAAGTTGTCATGAAAAAATAAAATCAAATTAGGTGCACATTATCTCATGACAAGCCGACATTTCCCAATGATGGCATTACACTTAAAAAGCAGAATTCTTTTAATTTTGGAAACCATAAATCTGATAAAAATCCATGCAACCATTTTGGGCCTATTAAGGATTTATGTGGGTTTTGTTACGAAGAGAAATTCCTATGGCTTGGGGTACCACAATAGACAGCTTGACTCCAAAATCAATCTTTCCCAATATGCAATAGAAATAAAATGTCTAACACTAAAGGATCAGACCTCATACCTTATTCCGGATGGTTGAAGTAGATCCCAATTGAGCTTTCCAATCTCCAACTTGAATTTCTATATTACTTCCTCAACAACAAGTAAACAATACAAGCATTCTATATATCATGGTGTTAGATCTATTCTAGCATATATAGTCAATAGTGTAAAAGAATTTGACATAATCCCATGGATAAAATATTCATTCAAATACACATCATTGGACAGGAAAAGATATTTCTATTAATATAAATCAGAGATTACAAGATACAACCTCTGACGACACATCTGTGAACCGGACAAAATGAATCCCCCACTTGGGCCTCCACCACTTCAATCCTCCATCTCTCGATAGCAATATCACAAGAAAAAGGAAAGCTTGGGAAGAACACAACAGTACTCCAAGGGACAAAGGGATGCAGACTCAAGCATAAGTTCCAGCAACAATGGACTATAGTTTCGTTGCTCTCAATTCTCTCTTATGCCCTCAATGTATCAAGGGGTTCCTTATATATCTTTTCAAAGAGGTAATGAAAGGTCGAATCTATGCGATCTCAAGGCATATGGAAGGACAGGAGTCAAATGAGTCGAATCCATGTCAAGGAAAACTCCAAAAGGATTTGGATTATTTACACATCTCGATGTACGCGCTTATAAGGTTAAAAGTCGCGTATAGCATTTTTCATGTGTTTTTAGGGATGATCAAGAAAACATCAAAGGACAAAAAATGGTCCATCAGGGCTAAGGAGTCTGCAGTGGGACAGGGGAAGGCCTTACAAAGTGTGATTCACCTAGAGTGGTGAAATTCGCTATAACAAATGCCCCCTAATGTATGAGATCAGAGGGGTTATATGATGGCCGAAATACATTATAAGTCCATCCCAGAAGTGGAGTGATGAAGGATCCCAAATGGAAGACCAGCCACCCAATCAGCATAGTACCATAATACAACTCTGCATATAACTGCAAATACATATAGCAGTCCCAGATACATAAGAGTACAATGGCCATGAATAGGCATGATACATGATATCACATATGTGGTCATCGCCACGTACAATATACATAGATCAGTATCTCCATGGTGAAGATATACAAAGGACCATGATCTCCAAAATGGATAAAGATATATAATAGATCAAGATCTCCATAGTGGCTGGAAATGTCTGACATACACTGGAATCAAGTCACGAGAGCTAAAATCTCATGAACACTGGCACGATCAAGGAGGTAACATATAAGAGATGCCACCAATCTGGAAAGTATTCTACACAAACCGCTATGAGTACATGTCCTACTATCCAAATAGAGGTGTCGAGGTTGAACATAGTAGTCCATAGTCTGATTACCGGTCATTAATGTATACCGTTAATAGATGCGAGATCACCCACCAATGATGAAAATGGGAATCAAGGTACTAGAGTGCAAACTAACAAGTGTGAATAGATGTGTTAAGGTCGAACACTTGAAAGAATCCATCGATCAAGGGACATTGATGTATTCCCAAGAAACTGTCGATGGTGAGAGAACCTACCACTGATGACTACAAGTCTCAAGGCACTCAAAATGAATCTAGACTCCAATCCCAGAATAAATGATCTAAAGTCGATGGGATGAAATCCGTTGGAAGGAGGGCATTAAGGCATCCCCCATCATCCAACACGAGGTACTCAGCAAGGCTATATAATGTGGAAGAACTCGATCATAGGTGCACGAACCAGTAACTATACCGGGAATGACCGACATGCAAAGTCAAGATAATTGAGGAATGGCCGACTCAGGTTTCAACTTCCTTCGAACAAGAGCATAGCGGCATATGGTTACTGAATGAAGGCAGCATAGACTCGATATACAAACTGGGACGTCTCTATGACACAGGAGGCATCAACAGAGGCTCCATAGAGACTGGAAGCTTAACCAGTCGGTGGAGATAAACTCAGATAAATGAGTACAGCTCCTAAAGTCAAACTATAACCCAACCAATGGATGTGATATACAGTGCTCTGTTCGAAGGCGACACAACTCAATACATGCCAAAGATAACATCTTTCCTTTTTGGTTTTTTGATTTTTTTGGGCTTTTTTAGTTATTTGAAAAGCTTGAAAAAAGAATAAACTAGCTTTATAGTTACAAACTAGGAGGAGACGAGTGTCATAAGGGAAAACAAACTAGTTCCAAGCAGTGGAACATACCTATGCTCAATGCAAGGATACATGTGTAGGATATCAACACTCGGGGGAAAATCCCCTCCCGGTAAAAGGGAATGAAGCTGCGAAGGATATAAAAAATGGCTCTGCATGGCTAGAAATGAGACAAGCTCGGGCTATATGGCTGAAACGCAATGTCAGGAGAGCTGGCATAAAGCTCAATAAGGTAGGCAAAGCTCATGATAATGCATTCACAAATTGACATGAGGGAGTCCTTATATAGCTTTTGAAAGAGGTAATGAAAGGTTGAATCCGCGCGATCTCAAGGCATATGGAAGGCCAGGAGTCAAATGAGTCAGATTCATGTCAAGGAAAACTCCAAAAGGATTTGGATTATTTACACATCCTGATGTACGCGCTTATAAGGTTAAAAGTTGCGTATATCCGTTTTCATGTGTTTTTAGAGATGATCAAGGAAACATCAAAGGACAAAAAGTGGTCCATCAGGTCTAAGGAGTCTGCAACGGGACAGGGGAAGGCCATACAAAGTGTGATTCACCTAGAGTGGTGAAATCCGCTATAACAGGTTTTATTAATTATCTGTGGTATTTTTACTGGATATTTCTAGGCAAAATAATTGACAACAATGACCCTAATGGTACAAAAAATCCCTTGAACCTGAGTCCTATCGTTGATTCATCCTATGCCTTCCTATTTGAGCACATACCAATTTACTATAGAGATATTTTACATTGCCACTGAGGATAATTGTTCGTAGGATAGTAGATATATTATTGAATCTTTCCTTCATAAGAAGCATATGTTGGCAGATAGTTTAGATCACTAGCCTCTGTGGGCAGGCACAACAATCCTTTTACAAATTGCCTCAAGTCCTATTTAATAGGATACTAGAAATCTCATTGCATATTGCCACATATGCTAGCTAGTAATATAATTGGACACTATTAGCCCTATTAGTACAATAGAAGAAATGGAATTGCATATTGGTAACCTTCTCCCTACTAATAGGATAATGATAAAATGTATAATTGTATTAGAAGTCTCTTATGAAGAGGTTCCTCTAGTCCTTATATGCTAGATATAGATAGTAGCATAAATTAGACTAATTTCATTCTCATGTTGAGAAGTATCTTGTAGAGTGATGGCATTATTTTTAGTTAGTTGGTTTATAGAAAAAAAATGGTTACATATTGTATCTATTAGGCAATGTGGCATCTAAATGCCGCAGCCACTTATCTAAAAATGAAGGACTTCCATTGATCAAGAAATGATCAAAATTTATTTGTAATATTGGCTCAGTATCTGATAATGATGATTCACGAAAGAGCAGTCTTAGCTCTACATTTCTCAAATCTTATGAGGACCACCCTACCTTGACTTCAAATGAGATTGACTTCTCTATGATAAAGTAGTATTATTAGTGAGCTCATTAGCATACAGGGGTTTGTGATCTGTATAAAATACTTTCAAAGAAGCATGGTTCTCTACTTTTTATATTATGAGGCTAGACATCATGCTCTGCATTCTGTTTAGGTGTTGTCAAGCCTTCTCTGGAGATTGGTTCCTGTAGGAGATCAGCCATTTACTTACCATGCTTATTCTATTTATGGTTGAATACTGATGTTCACTGTTATGAGCCAGTCTTACTAATATTGTACAGTCACTATATGATCCTTTTCTCCATTGATTGTGTGTGTTGAGTGGAATACAGAACGTTCAATTAGGCATATTTGTGTGAATCATTTATATCCACTATATCTTTTTCATACACTTTTACTAAGATATGTCATGATGTATGATATTTAAAGGATCCTAACAGGTTGGTAGTTATTTTGATCACATGTGCCAAGACCAGGCAAGCCATGCTATTATTCTTTTTTCTTTTTTGGGCAGAAGGGGAGTCTGTTTACAATATGTTCTAGGTGTATCAATGTTTCTAAGGTTTGGTTTATAGTCATTTTCACAGATTGATGCTCTGTTCTTCATTGGCTTTCCTATGTAACTGAGTCCAATAGGTCACAAGTACATTTACATGAAATGTCATTCTTGCAATGGCTTCAAAATCTTGCAATGTATTTTTTATTCAACACTGATTTTGGAGTATAAACGAATTAATGAAACAAAGCTTTTCAGACTCTTAATTTATCAATAGGTGGTAAAAGATTCAATCATAGGGTGTAATCTGAAAATTGTTAATGGAGTCATATGTTGTTTTGTAGATTGTTATTTTGCTTTGAAAGTTTGGAATGCGCAGAATGCTGGTGCAACGGCTGTTCTTATTTTTGATGATCGGGAAGAGCCATTTATAACTATGGATTCACCCAAAGAAGATACTTCAGCGGTTGAATACCTACAGAATATCACCATTCCTTCTGCTTTTATTTGATGGTTTGTCAATTTAGTTGTGTATCTCATTTAACACTTGCAATTTTTTTTCTGTTAACAAATGCTCTTCACATTTCTACTTTGTTGTATTCAATGATATGGTTGATTAGTTCAAGGTTGGAAGACATATGGTTGGAGGATTAATGTGTTTGATGCCTTTGGATAAAGAAGCCACATATGGTTTCTTAGCTAACTCCTATATTGTAATCATTAGCATTTCTAGATGTACTGTTGGCATTTTAAGCTACCCCTTCATTGATTGGTAGATAATGACAATCGGTGCTATGCAGAGGAACAGGCATTCCAATCCATGTAGTTTCTAATGATGCTACTTGTTGTTTTATCTCAACCTGTAAATGTAGCATGCATTTTTCTATGAAGAACTTTGAAGTAAGCATTTTCCAGCTTGAGACTTTTAACAGTTATTTTGGTGCATTGGTGTAATTTTAGGTTCATGAATTTTGTTTTATTAGATGCTTAAGTGAAGTATAAACTATAAGAAATAGCTCCAGTGAACAGCCATACACTTCTACATACTTGAACAGTTACAGTGAGAGCCATACACTTTTCAGCATCTATGTAAATTTTAATAATCAATTTTCTGTGCAACTACCCTTCCCTTGTAGAACGCTTACTGCCAAAGATATGTGATCATTTGTTTAGAATATTAAGGCTGCAGCCGTATATGCCATCATTGTAAAGGAATTCATGGTCATTTTGATTGGCTTCTGTGGATGGTCTCATCTTCCCGGAGAACTAGTGCAGAGAGAGGTATTTTGAAGGTGTTTCTCAGCATTGCCAATATTACTGCTAGTTATGTAGGATGCACTGATTTGTCAAGTGAAGTTGAAGTGAAATGATTTCCAGACGTCAATTGACTGATACATTTTCAGATCTTCTCAAAATGATCCATAATTTTGAAGTTAGATGAGCCATCAATTGATATTTGATGGTTTGTCAATTTAGTTGTGTATCTCATTTAACACTTGCAATTTTTTTTTCTGTTAACAAATGCTCTTGAAATTTCTACTTTGTTGTATTCAATGATATGGTAGATTAGTTCAAGGCTGGAAGACTGATGGCTGGAGGATTAATGTGTTTGATGCCTTTGGATGAAGAAGCCACATATGGTTTCTTAGCTAAATCCCATATTGTAATGATTAACATTTTTAGATGTACTGCTGACATTTTAAGTTACCCCCTCATTGATTGGCAGATAATGACAATTGATGCTATGCAGAGGAACATGTACTCCAATATATGTAGTTTCTAATGATGCTACTTGTTGTTTTATCTCAACCTGTAAATGTAGCATGCCTTTTTCTATGAAGAACTTTGAAGTAAGCATTTTCTAGCTTGATACTTTTAACAGTTATTTTGGTGCATTGGTGTAATTTTAGGTTCATGAATTTTGTTTTATTAGTTGCTTAAGTGAAGTATAAACTATTAATAAATATATCTAGTGAATAGCCACACACTTATACATACCTGAACAGTTACAGTGAGAGCCATACACTTTTTAGGATCTATCTAAATTTTAATAATCAATTTTCTATGCAACTACCCTTCCCTTGTAGAATGCTTACTACCAGAGATATGTGATTGCTTGTTTAGAATATTAAGGTTGCAACCGTATATGCCATCATTGTAAAGGAAGTCATGGTCATTTTGATTGGCTTCTGTGGATGGTCTCATCTTCCCGGAGAACTAGTGCGGAGAGAGGTATTTTGAAGGTGTTTCTCAACATTGCCAATATTACTACTAGTTATGTAGGATGCATTGATTTATCAAGTGAAGTTGAAGTGAAATGATTGCAAGACGTCAATTGACTGATACATTTTTCAGATATTCTCAAAATGATCCATAATTTTAAAGTTAGATGAGCCATCAATTAATATTTGATGGTTTGTCAATTTAGTTGTGTATCTCATTTAACACTTGCAATTTTTTTTCTGTTAACAAATGCTCTTGACATTTATACTTTGTTGTATTAAATGATATGGTTAATTAGTTCAAGGCTGGAATACTAAAGGCTGGAGGATTAATGTGTTTGATTCCTTTGGATGAAGAAGCCACATATGGTTTCTTAGCTAAATCCCATATCATAATGATTAGCATTTCCAGATGTACTGCTGGCATTTTAATTTACTCCTTCATTGATTGGCAGATAATGACAATTGGTGCTATGCAAAGGAACATGCATCCCAATCTATGTAGTTTCTAATGATGCTACTTGTTTTTTTATCTCAACCTGTAAATGTAGCATGCCTTTTTCTATGAAGAACTTTGAAGTAAGCATTTTTCATCTTGACAATTTTAACAGTTATTTTGGTGCATTGGTGTGATTTTAGGTTCATGAATTTTGTTTTATTAGTTGCTTAAGTGAAGTATAAACTATTAAGAAAAAGCTCCAATGAACAACCATACACTTCTACATACCTGAACAGTTACAGTGAGAGCCATACACTTTTCAGGATCTATGTAAATTTTAATAATCAATTTTCTATGCAACTACCCTTCTTTTGTAGAACGCTTACTACCAGAGATATTTGATTGCTTGTTTAGAATATTAAGGCTGCAGCCGTATATTCCATCATTGTAAAGGAAGTCATGGTCATTTTGATTGGCTTATGTGGATGGTCTCATCTTCCTGGAGAACTAGTGCAGAGAGAGGTATTTTGAAGGTGTTTCTCAGCATTGCCAATATTTCTGCTAGTTATGTAGGATGCACCGATTTGTCAAGTGAAGTTGAAGTGAAATGATTGCAAGACTTCAATTGACTGATACATTTTTAGATCTTCTCAAAATGATCCAGAATTTTGAAGTTAGATGAACCATCAATTGATATTTGATGGTTTATCAATTTAGTTGTGTATCTCATTTAACACTAGCAATTTTTTTTCTGTTAACAAATTCTCTTGACATTTCTACTTTGTTGTATTCAATGATATGGTTGATTAGTTCAAGACTGGAAGACTGATGGCTAGAGGATTAATGTGTTTGATGCCTTTGGATGAAGAAGCCACATATCATTCAGGGAGTCAATCTGTAGCACTACTAGTTCTACTTAGCACTAATAAGTAGCACTGTTGTTAATCTATAGCACTACTAGTTCTAAGAATTTCTAGCATAAGTAGCACTACTAGTTCTACTAAGAGGAATGGGAGTTAAGGAATGAGCTGGGGGCCTGGTTTGGTTCCTCTAGTAAAGTTGTGAAAGAGAGGTAGGGTTTTTTGGTTGTTTCCTTCTCTAAGAGGTTCAGTAAGAGATAAAGCAATATATAATGGAAAAAAGGAATTATAAATTGGGAAATTTATACTAAAGTTTAAGCCTAAATGAGTAATATAGGAGTAAAGTATAAGTTCAGTGGAAGTGTAGTTCTAGTTATCCCTGTTTAGTAATACTTAGTGAGGTGTAGTAATGGTTATTAAGTTGAGTATCAGTAGTAGTATAGTATAAAAGATAGAATTTATAAAATATCATAAGTAAAATACCATCACCAACAACACTATGGTCTTTCTTATTATTATTGTTCCCCTTTGGCTTCACTACTATAAATTGTAGGTCACCTAACAAGCCTTTCAAATCTATCTTAAGATGATTGATGTTAAGAGAACTTATTCAAGAGCCAATACTCATAACCATTTTGATTTGATGCATGGAAACTCATAAACCAAAGTTTTGATAAACCATCATGCAATAACAACCCTAGAATCCATCATAAACCATCATTAGCTTGAAGCCATTTTTTTGACAATTCTTCAAGCTAGAGTCGTTGAAAGTTGCTGAGACAAGATGTGCCTCAAAATTCCTCCTGTTGCATCACTTTGTAAAGGTGAAAGTTGCATTATTGTCTATGGTGAGTGAGATTTAGTCTTTTTGGAGACAGTCAAATTCGGAGAGAAGTGTTGTGTAGACTGGTGATTGATGGGAAGTGGTGGATCAAGATTGACTTCTGTTGAAATTCACAACACCAACATTTGAGTTTCTTTGAAATGCAGACACTACAAGCCATTTTGGGGAGAGATTTATGATGGAAGGGATACCATGGATGAGAAGTCTATGGAAACCATTTGACAAAAGGGTTCCTGTGCTTTTATTTTTTGATGTAGATTTTGTATAGGTTTTGTTGACAATTATTGATATAGATTTTGCATTGTGATGACAATCATTGTTGACATGTGGAACCAATTCAACACCCCCTTGCACAGTTTATCCCATGCTTTGAATCCTATATTTATGTGACGATGACCTCATTGCTTGAAGGAATGGGAAGAGGAAGGCCCCACATGGATGGGGTTGGCTTCTCTAGTGAAGAAAGCCTTCAATAGATCATTTGGGGGGGGGATTTTGTAAAATTTGTTGGAGGAAATTGGAATGGACAAATTTTTAGACATCAGCCTTGGCTACTTTGTATATCTGTACACTAGTTTTGGGATTTAATATTTAATGTATTGCTGCCCTAGTGATCTCTTTTAGTTCATTTTGAAACATTCGAAATAATATTCTTTTTAATAAATCTATATTAATTTAGAAAGTTTTCTTTATTGGGCTAAATTGTTTTAAAAAATATTTCACATTTAGCTTTTATGATTTTTTATTTTCTATGTCCTATTTTTCTAGCAGCAAAACTCATAAGTTCTATGATGTTACAAATCCTTCACAGCAACACTGGGGAATTTGTTTACCTCCACCAGTGGCAGAGGTTTCCTTGCTTGGATCAGCTTCTTCTAGTAAATTGAGCAAATCACTAGCTCCTGCAAGTGACTTTAGGATTTTAGTATATTGTACTTCCGTCCAATTATCTTTAGCATTTTTTATTGATATATGTGCAGACAACTTTTTCTATGCTTCCATAGTAGATTATTTAATAGCTTCTGATTCAGTCCTAAATAATCATTAGTATAGAAGCTAATGTGTATTTTCTTTAGACAGCTTATGTTTTACTTCAGTGATTGTCTTCTAGATTCTTTATACATGGCTTCATTTTCATTTCCTAATAATATATACCTGTTCATACTTCCATCTGAAACTAGAACACAGGAGGTAATGCTGAGACTTCCCTTGCCAGTGGAGCTGCTGGAAGATCCGTTGTATTGCCAGCTAGTGCATCTTGGTATGAAATCTATTTATTGTCATGGAATATTTGTTTAGTTCTCTAGTACCCCTCTGGATTGGTGTAGAGTGACATTACACATTAAGTTTAGTGAACATAAGCTTCCATATGATTTAGGAGTTTGTGGTGGAATATTACATATCTTACCAAATATTGAGACATTAATGGTTGTTGTAGGGGATCCCATGCTGCACAAGAAAAATCATTTAGTATGAGAATCCCAACTATTCAGGGCTCCTCTAATCCTAAAACAAGTTCATCTCATTCACTTTCAGTGTCTCCAACATTAAATCTCCCTGCCTTGGTGGTGAAAGTTGCGCCATCAGGGTTGAGTTTTGATCATGGCAAGCTATTGGTCAATAAGTGTGGGCAGTCATCAACGTTTATATCTAAAAAACATATTGATTCCAAACCTAATGCAATGAGTGGAACAGATATAAAATTAAATTCACGTGTAAATACCATTGGGGAAGCTTTCCATGGAAATAATGCCAGTTTAGTTGACCCTACATGAAATGTAGGAGTCATGAAGGTTTTAAAAGTCTATTGAAGAATTCGTCCTTTGACACATAGAAAGGGTCATCTGAGCTTGGAAGTGGGCACATTGAAACAAAAATAAGTGAAAGAACAAATGCAGCTTCAGTGTCATCTGGTATTGTCTATGTTGGACTTTCTAAAGATAGCTTTCCAATCTCTGTCCCTCAAAGCAACTCTGTTGTTCAAAGCAACAGTGAAGTGAATGTTGTTGCTCTAAATAGAAGCAGTAGAATGCTTTTAGGAAACCATGTTGAGAATTGTCTACAAAGGTCTCCATTTGATGATAGGTATCAAAAAAATTATGAAGAACACTTTGCAGAACCATATGGTGAAGGTTTCTCTAAAGTTATTTCTTCAGAAGCAGAGGTGCCTCCCAGCTTTATGGAAAAAGTCTAATTTTCAGTGGATGATTATAGTTCTAAAGATTGTTCTCTTCATCAAAAGTATGTAAATACTTGGACCCTTAATGGTGACGATGACAGCTTTGGAGTTACTGATCATAAAGCATAGGAAAGATTAGTTTCAACTGCTGAAAAGACTAGTGCACGTTCTATCCAAAATTGTGAAAATGATCCTATGTTAGAGGAAAGATCAGTTTCAGAAGCTCGAAATACTAGTACAAGCTCTATCCAAAATTTTGAAAATGAGTCTATGTTAGATGCAACCGTTAGAAGTACAAGTACTGGTTTTCAAATTCCCGAGAAAGTAGAAATTGCTAGAGATTCTAATTCCAGTTCTGAAAAGATAGAATGCTTGGAGAATCTGATGTGTAATATCCTTCCAGAAGTTTATATGAATGGATCAGATGTTGGAGAAAACAGTATAATTTCAAACATATTGTCTTTGAATTTTGATTCAGTGATAGTGTATCAAATAGTCCTCACAATTTATCAAATTTTCTCCTTGTTGAGACTGATAAATGGAATGGGCTATCAAAGGAAATATCAATTTCATGGAAGTCTCATAATAGAAATCAATCAAGATTTTTATTTGCAAGGTTAGAAGGTTCTAGAGAAAGATCAAGCCATTATTCCACTCCTGATTTGGCATCGTCTAGGTAATTGCAGAGGGAGTGGGAAAATGGACAAGATGTTTTGGAAAGAACAAATGGACATGAACTATTGAATATTAATGGACTATCTAATAATGCTTCTGGCCCAAAGGTGCAAGGATTTTAGAGTACTTCAGAGGGAAGCACATTTTTGGTTCCTTCAGAGGCCAAGGGTGAGTTTTGTCTTCTTTTGTTGTTGGATATTAGTAATTTTCTTTTAATAACTGTGTTTTACCTCTTGCTAATATGGCATTTACAGCTTTTGTTTCCTTTTATCCACCCATTTTAAGCCTTTGTATTTTTCCAAGTTTTTTATCTATGGATATAGGCTTATTTTTATGGATCTAAATACAAGAGATAACCATTTTTAAATGAGCCTATCTCTTAAGATTTAACACTGCACAGGGGATATCCCTAAGTTGCACCAGGACATTACCAATGTCATGTAGGATTGTTAGATATCCCTTGGCCATCTTGGGGACTTCTTAGCATCACTTTCCAAAATCAGTGCCTAAGAGAAAATAAATTTAAGGCATTAGCGCTACACTCACTCACCAACACATTACCCCTTACTAAGAGACTATTCAATCTCTAATTCAACCAAGATTTAGATTTTTTTTCTTTAAATTAGCTAGGTCAGACCCTCTCTTACTGTTATCATCTGCTATGCCCTACCTCTATCCTCCTGCAAAAACATACCCTATGTTATAATGTTGTACTAATGGTAGGTTTTGAACATATCTTCATGAACCTTGAACTTTGTACTTGTAAATATAACTCCACACCAAAATACAAGACCCGGGTCTTAGTGAGGCTCTTATATTCCATTAAAGAAGTAACATATCCCACATGGGGAGTCAAAGTTGAAGGCGTAAGCATTCCATAGGGCCTGAAGGGAATTGGAACTTAAAACTAATTCATAATCAGATAATTATGGCAGGGCACTTTCACATTCCACTCAAGCAGGATGGAGACATGCTTTATTACCCTTACGAAGAAATAGTTTCTTATAGGCAGTTCAAATGGGGAATATGAACCTCATAATGATTTTCTCTATCCTTTGCTTCATCATAAATGTGCATTTCATGGTCAAGTAAATTCCTTCATTTTGAAAGTCATAAATCTTGATAAGAACATGCATTTTATGCAACTGTGCATTATAAGAACATTGTAGAATACCGGTCTCTCAAACCTTTTTGATAGGTTTAGTCAATCTCAAAAGCTTGCTAGAATCTAAATTTTAGTGTAGTCTTATTTTAGGTGACCATACATTCGAAGGAAAGTTTAGTTCTTATCAATGGTTATTTCTCTCTATGAATTGTTGTCCAATCATCATGGAAGTTGTTTCAGATCCTATACATCTCAATACAGAGCTGATATATATTTTGTTATACCTAATAGTTTGCAATTTTTTCAAGTTTAATTCATGCTAAACCAGTTTTCCTGCCTTTCAAATAACTGGTATCATCACCTAGAAGCCAAATATACAACCCTTTAAAGGTTTCTCTAAAGACGCAATGTTGTAGGAGTAGGGTATTTCTCTTTATATTTGCAACATGACTCTTTAATTATTGAATCCACTATTAGGTGCCCTTATAGCCAAGGAATAATGATTCACAAATTATAACTCCTCCATACAAAATGGTACCTTTGAAACAGTAAATGATTCAATGCTAAATACTTGCAATACTTGCAATTCCCCAAGTCAAAATACTTGCAATTCTTTGAATTCTAGGTCTAGAGATAATTTTTGCAAGACATTACGGTGCATAGGGAGTCAAGTCTCTAATTTTACAAATGACAATCGTCGAGTCTCCATTAGCAATAATTTTCTGAATCTGCTTGGCTCTTAGAATGTTTATCACTTGATTTAAAGCTAAAATAGGCTTCATGATAAGAGAAGAAACCTTTTGCAGTTTGATCACAACCATAGACCTACTTATTATGGAACCTTCTCAAAGAAAAGGTGAATATACTTTACATAATTTTAAGTTTATTAATTATCAAAGCAACATGTTGTGTTTTAATTTTGATAGCCCATGATGAAGAACATCTGAAACACCTTGAAGCTCATGGATTCTCAATATTGCAGTAAACAAGAGGTAAAGTTTTGTTTCTGACTCTTTGTTTTTTATGCAGTGATGGCATTGGGCTTCGAAATCCTTTCAGGAAGGACTCTTCTTTGGACTATGAGAATCATAGTGATGAAGAATGGGAAGAGGTACTCATCACTAAATCTTTTTGGTAATAGTATTTGTAGTATTCTTATTAGCTTTAGTTACAGGGAAAATTGTACATAGCTCTCAAGAATTAGTTTATCACAAATACTAGTTACTGGTAAGTTGTAATAGTAATAATTATGTAGTTTGTAGATTGATATCTATCATAAATTTGTTTGAATATCATCATTGTCAAGCAATAACAACTTCTTAAAGGGTGTCATCTCAATGGTAGAGCACCTGCCTAATTATAGGCAAGAGTTTGGTGGTTCAATTCCTCTGTGCCCTATCATAAATTTGTGACTACAAAAATTACTAAATTCGCATATATATGACTATTAGTAGCTAATTTCCCATATCTTAGTTGTATTTAGCTTAGTCATTAATATGTTAACATCTAGTACTTTATTTAGTCGTATATTTGGTCATTAATGGTTGCAATCAGTGACTAAATCAATGATTAAATAAATGACTAACTCAATGACTAAATCAATGAATAAATCCATGACTTAATCAATGACTAAATCATTAACTATCAATGACTAAATCAATGACTAAATCATTAACTATCAATGACTAAAGCATTGTCTATCAATGACTAAATCATTATCTACCAATGACTTCTAAGTCAAGCTATTAATGACTGATGAAATATGACTAGCTATAAGATAGTGGAAATTTGCTACTATTAGTCACCGACTCAAAAATAGTCGTTTATAGCCTGATTTTAGTCATTTTTTTAGTCATTAATTTCTCATTTTCTACTAGTGTGTGGATGCATCCTTGTCAATACTTACATGATTTGATGCTGGGTGAATGCATAAATTTTAAGTTCTTGACTGTGTTTATGTTTGGGATTTAATATTGTAAATATTATTCCTCATGAATCGTTGATAGGCTCTTGGCATTTGTATGAGAAATTATGAGGATTATGTTGGTAATTTAGTTGTTGTTATGGTACTATATATAGATGATATGTATTTGCATGTTTTGTTTGTTGCAAAATGTAATATGCTAGTGCTGCATTAGTTTATGTGTTTGAGTTGTTTAAGGGATTCGATCCCTGGTTTATGTTTATGAATATTTATTTAGTTTGTTTAATATTTGGTTTATTGTATAAGCAGAGTTTGCTTAATACTTTATTTATTTATTTAGTTTGTTTGGTTTAGTTTAATAAGGTCGTAGACCTTTGCAAATTCCCTGCAATTTATACCTAAGGGTTTTATCTTGTTTTTACTATGTTTTTAAATGAGACCTATGTTGTGATATAGGGTTTAGTTTGAGTATGTTTGACATAGGTTTGGTTGTTAAATTCATTTATACAACTAAGGGTTGAATCTAGAATAAAACATAACATATAACTGCATAAACTTTTGAAACTATTTTAATACAACCCTAATAGGAATTTAACCCTTGAATCTGCATAAGAATTTAAAGACTAAGATTCCAATTAATCTAATAAAGCAATCCTGTAGCATTTATTCAAACTGGTGGAGAGTAAAAATTGCAAATCTTAATCTAAAGCATAATGAGTATAATTACAACCTGTAAACATAATTAAAAAAATTGGAATTGTAGAAACCTCTTAGCTGTAACTATGCAGCTTTTTTAATGGATAAAAGACCCTACACACTAAAACACCCATAATTAATAAATCACTAGCTATCTCTAACCTTAGGAATGATAACTGGATAACTTTGGAACAACCACATTCCTCCCAACCATGACCCGGAACCGTTCCTGGTTCTAATCTAGAATCCCCTGGGCTGGCTCCTACATGCAAGTGATCTAGAACTCCTAAAGGTGGGTTGTTGCTATTTGGATAATCAGGCTTTGTACAACAATGCTTTCTTTTGGGGAAAAACTCTCTAAAAACTATTCAGGAATAATCAGATCCCCAAGTCGTCTCTTAGCTTGGGTCTTCATAGAAAATATTTTGGGAAAGGGCGGTTGGTTTTAAACTTCAGTTGAATCAATAATTCATTACTTTCTTGAAAATAATCTTTAATTTGGTTTATATGGAATTA
This sequence comes from Pseudotsuga menziesii, assembly GCA_001517045.1. NCBI lineage: Eukaryota > Viridiplantae > Streptophyta > Pinopsida > Pinales > Pinaceae > Pseudotsuga > Pseudotsuga menziesii. Next base: position 18,353 of record LPNX010780310.1, read on the forward strand.
ATAGTTATTTG